>JAHLKD010000093.1:0-214205 GCA_025526935.1 Cladochytrium replicatum
TTGCAAGAAAAACAAAAACAAAATCATTTAAAGTAGTTCCAATTCCTAACCTCTGGTGAGAAGTATCACTAATTGTAGAGAAAATGTAATGTGATACATCCAGTTGAAGTTATGACAATGGAGAAAACCTTGGGCCTTCGTTGCAGGCTGTTTGTTTATTGAGCAGCAACACAACGGGTGCTGGTAGAGGTCGAGCTAGCCTGTATTTGGCAAGGATCCTAGTTGCTGTGGACATTTCAGCCGGCTGCATCGCAAACGTCAGCCACTTCAGCAATCAAAGGCATGATTCTATATGCTGGTGTGTAACTAGCCAGGATCGATGCAAATATGCTCCGTGGTGCCAGTCTGATGCAGTGTAACATTTAAACAGCGATGCTACCAATTTCCAAAACATTTCTGTTTGCATATTTGCAAGGTTTGTTGTGTAGCAGATGTGTACAAAAAGTGTAGTGTGCATGACCCAACATGCCAAAACATCAACCACTGCATGACCCTTGCACTTTTCTCCCCAAATCTTGCACCTCAAAATAACGTACACGTTCCCCACTAAATAGCCAAAAAAAGAACAGAGAAAAAATGTCCTGAACCCCCATAAGCCCTTTACAAGTCACCATAAACTAGTTAGGCATACAGAAGCAAAAAACATATAAAACTTTTTGTGCCATGATCTCCAAGAAATGGGTAAGGTCGGCTAGTCATTCTTAGCAGGCACAGCTTGATCCTTCACCGGCCTTTGCTTGGGACTGCCCGAGCTTCACATCAATCACTACATGAATGGTTTAATATAATAACTAACGGCTATTGGGAAGCGGCCTTACTCTGAGTCTGCGTTTGGTCACCGGGAGTGTTCTCCATGCCTGGGAGAGCCTGTGCGATCTTCCGGAACAGGGCCTTCACGTTGTAACCAGCCTTTGCGGAAGTCTCAATGAACATGGCATTGAACTCCTTCGCCTTTTTCTCGCCCTCCTCGGTTGACACAGCTCTGTTGAAAATTAGCAAGGGCGTGAGTTTAAAAAAAGGATGAGTTAAACAGTGTTTCAGACATTCTGTACCTCTTTTCGTTCAAATCTGTCTTGTTACCGACGAGGACAATGATAACATCGTTTCCGCGCTCCGCACGTACGTCGTCTACCCATTTTGCGGTGTTCAAGAAGGAGTTCCTGTCTACATGAAAGATGACAAATTGTGGTTAGGAATCAATGGAAAAACTTCAGAATAATTGCAACTCCTCACTTGTTATATCAAATGCAACGACAGCGACGGAAGAGTCACGGATGTACGACGGAATCAAACTCCTGAAACGTTCCTGGCCAGCAGTGTCCCAGAGCTGAAGCCGGACCGTACGGTCCTCGAGATACATTGTCTTTGAAAGGAAATCGATACCGATGGTGGCCTGGTAAGTGTTGTCGAATGTGTCGTACATGAAACGGGTGATGAGGGAAGTTTTACCCACTGTTTGAAATAACAAAATTAGATCCCCTGGTGCATAACATGGTGATCAAGTAAGATTACCGGATTGCTCTCCAAGGAAAACGAGCTTGAACTTCCGAAGGGGAGCAGGGAACTCTGAGTTTGCTGCCGCCATCTTTTAGAACTGTGTACGCTATGTGATGGAAATTGCCGTGGGGAAAGAGGAAAAAGAATGGGTTAGAAACGATCGAGAATCCTAATGCGTTGCATGGGAAGTCAACTGAGGTGAGAGAACAAGGTGCCACATCAACCCAAGGAACATGGTTGGTCGCCAGTTGAAGTTATTGGGCGGCTTATTGAACTGCCTCGAACAATCCGCCAGATCGCCTTACCGGGAGAACAGTGGAGCCTTGATACGAGTGGTGGGGCGACGGATGAGTGGTGCGGCGAGAGGTGTGCAACCGAAGATTTTGATTTCGCGTTTACGGCGGTGGCGTTTGGGAATTCGACGACTTTAGAAAGAGGATATTGTGGTCTGTTGTTGTTGGGAGGGGATATTACAGAAGGAAGACAGATACACATAAAACTACACACTGCAAAATTGATTTTGTAGCTTGCTTGAAGACGGTGAAAAACTGAGTTTACGGTGCTATGCTCGAGGGGTAACAACGAACCGAACTGAATTCTAACAAACGCAAAATAGAGTCAGGAAAAATAAGATGGTATTCCTGAACACTCATCGCTTGCCTTTGGCTTTTCAAACCCAACACCCTTAAGGGATGGCATTTCAACTTTGTTCGACAGCTTCAGATCGTATTGCGTCAGAATTTCATAAGCAAGGACTTTGAGCTCGATCATAGCAAGTCGCATACCAAGGCACGGCTAATAAATCAAATGAGCATGTTCCAGAATGAATGATCAACATCGGTCCCATCATCAGGGTTGAACATACATGACGGCCTGCACCGAATGTGAGAAGCGTGCAATTTCGAATGTTCTCCGAAATCTCAAGCTCATCCTTCCTCTCTCCTCCCAAGAATCGATCTGGCTTGAAAGCGAAAGGATCTTCGTAGTTATCCTCCGAGTAGTGCACGGATACGTGTGGAAACGCAACCACTGAGCCCTTTGGAATGCGTAGTCCCTCGTATTCAAGCTCCGAGACTGCCATTCTAGCAGCCGCGGTAGGCAGGTGCGTGCGAATCACTTCCCGCGCCAGTGATTCCATGAAAGCCATTTGGGAAAGGTGATCGATCGTGAGGTCAGCATCTTTGGGCACGATGGACTCGATTTCTTCGCGTACGCGCCTTTGAAGTGATGGGTCATCAGCGAGATGGATGAGGAGCCAAGAGGACGCGTTGGCTGTTGTCACGAAGCTCGCCATTTCGAGATGCCAGGCGTGGTATGCTGGCTTGTCCACAGAAGGAGCGAGCTCCTGCAAGAAAAAGTCGAGGGAGCACTCGTTGGGTCGAAGTCCTTTCTCGACATGTTTCTGTGCTTGGCGGGTGGTAGTGTCGACCAGAACCTTGTTGGCTCGGTTTCGGAGGTCGCGGCCAAGAAATGGGAGCATAAGATTGACTGGATTCGTGATCCATGTTCCAGGATCGCTGATGAGGAAGGCCTGAACAGACAGTTGTACCATGAAAAGATTGAGGAACTTTGAGCAAATTCACTCCTACCCATTTGTAGTCAGCCAAGTCCTTCTCGTCCCAGTCATCACCAAACATCATCTACATAAAAATTTGTGGTTAGTTATGCACGCAATTATAATCTGACTGTGTTCATTACCTTCGTATTTACATCTAGGACCATCTGCTCCCCCTGCTCAAAACAATCACAAGTTCCGCCAGTCTTACATATCGATTCCCATTCAATGACTCTTTTTCTGAGCACGCTTTTCAGGGTTGCCAAAACCCCATCGTTAAAGCCCAAATTCATAGATTTTATAATGATTTTCGATGTCTCATCTTGCGGTAATTGGTCAGGAAAGGTAGGAAGCCAGTTCTGAACCAATAGCGACGGGTCGTCGAGTTTCTTGGTTGAAGCGCTGTGGAACCAGCGCGATGCATCATTCCCTAGGGCGAGATAAAGCCATCCACGGAAAGGAAACTACAGCGATGAAAGATTAGCGAATTCCAAAAAGGAACGCATATCTCTGGGTGGACAAACATGGATTCGAACAACGTCCCCATAGCGAGCACGAATTTCGATGAACAGATTTCTGATGTTTCCGGCGTGAGGAAGGATGAACGACCACGGAACAGCTGCAGGAAGATTGCCTCCTGATTGCTCAACTCGGGTGGGATCCGCAATGATCGCAAATACAACAATGGTTATGATGCACCCGAGGAGCGTCCCAACGATAGCGACTGCACTTGCCATGTTTCTTGAACCAGCAAAATGGCGTAACTTGGACTGCCAGTTGAACTAATAAATTTTGCTCTCATTTTGCCCAATAAACAGAAGCTCCACTGAAAAACGGGGGGACCAGAAAAAATTATATCATAGAATGGACTATGATCAAAGATCCATGCATGATTAAGCTCGAGGGGTAACAATGAACCTAACTGAGTTCTATTTAAAGAAAAATTAGTTAGACTAATTCAGTTATCATTTTTCAAATTATCACTCGCCTTTGGTCTCTCGAATCCAACTCCTTTGAGAGCGGGCATTTCAACTTTGTTGACAAGCTTCATGTCATATTTCGTCAGGATTTCATATGCGAGTACTTTAAGCTCGATCATAGCAAGTCTCATTCCAAGGCATGGCTATCGCATTGGTCAAACAGACACTGGTTAGCTAATTTAAATCAAACTAATCAGAACAACTTACATGGCGTCCAGCACCGAAAGTCAGAAGTGTGCAGCTCCGAACATTCTCAGAGATCTCAAGCTCTTCTTTCTGTCCACCACCCAAAAAGCGGTCCGGCATGAATATAAAGGGATCCTCGTAAATGTCGTCCGAATAGTGGACCATCACATGCGGGTATACGACAACAGAGTCCTTCGGAATTCGAACACCTTCGTACTCGAGGTCCGAGATCGCCATCCTAGTAGACATACCCGTCATGTGCACTCGAATGACTTCCCTTGCCAAAGACTCCATGAACACCATCCGGTTAAGGTGCTCCAGCGTCAATTCAGCGTCTTTCGGCACGACGGACTCGATCTCTTCGCGAACACGGCGTTGGAGTGACGGGTCATCGGCGAGATGGAATAGAAGCCAAGAAGAAGCGTTGGCAGTAGTGACGAAACTGGCCATTTCAAGACTCCAGGCATGGAAGGCAGGTTTCTGGACATTCGGAGCAAGCTCTTGCAGGAAAAAGTCGAGCGAGCACTCGTTCGGTCGCAGACCTTTGTCAACGTGCTTTTGGGCTTGACGGACAGTGGTTTCAACAAGAACTTTGTTTGCTCGCTTTCGAAGGCCACGACCAAGAAAGGGGAAGTAGAGGTTGATGGGGTTTACAATCCAAGTTCCTGGGTCGCCAATGATAAAGGCCTAAAGTCGAACTCTCAGGATTGTGCACCATTTCTTTTCAGGTCAATAATTACCCATTTGTAGTCCTCCAAGTCCTTCTCATCCCAGTCATCGCCAAACATCATCTGAGTTGATAATGTAAGTCATATCAGCTAGAAAGCGATCGGCGATATTACTACCTTTGTGTTGACATCCAGGACCATCTTCTGCCCCTGATCGAAACAGTCATATGATCCTCCAGCCTTAGATGTAGACTCCCATTCGACGACCCTTTGCTTGAGCACGCTCCTTAAGGTTTTCAAGATTCCCTGGTAGAAATCCAAACTTAAAGACTTTGTCAGGATCTTAAGCGTCTCAGCAGGTGGCAGTCGGTCCGGGAACGTGGGCATCCAATGTCGGACCAGAAGTCCGATGTCATTCAGCTCTTTGGTCGATGCGCTGTGGTACCATCGTGAAGCCTTACTGCCGAGAGCAAGAAAAAGCCAACCACGGAAGGGGACCTGTTTTGAAAGTACGGATGGTGACCAAGGCGGAGATACTGCGAATAGAACCTTACATGGATTCGAACAATATCTCCATACTTAGCACGGACAGCGATAAAGAGGTCCCTCATGTTTCTGCCACGAAGTAGTATGAACGACCATGGAACTACGGGAGGCAGATTGTCTCCTGATGGCTCAACGCGGGTTGGATCTGCAATGATCGCAACCGCGATGATGGTGATCAAGCTTACAACGAGAGTCGCGATAATACCGAGCATTGAAGATACGAGTTCTTAGTATGTGCTACGCTGTTATTGTATATATACTCTGCCCTTCTCCGATTCGGAGTCTCCGTTGAAAACTTTTGATCAAGGCAGTCACATGTCGCCCATAATCGTGGAATTTTCCGGATCATGGAAAGAACACAGACCCTGCACCCGCCCTTTAAATTCATGTATTTTTGCAGTTGAAAAGTGATTGAAAGCGCTTGCATAGGAATCGAATTACTCTACAGCTCGATCATACCACATCACCAAAGGCTGCTCCGGTTCCTTACCCAAGTTTTTATCCAGCATTTCAATTATTTGTTCAATATGTTCTAGCGTCATGTCTTGCAGTTCGTTCTCCGCTTTCGCAGTGTACACAAAGTAATTCTGCTCACTCATTCGAGTCTGCTCCCAAAAGCAAGCTTCCCATCTTGTTGAAGGCATGAACTCCAGCACCAGTGTCCCTGCTGGTGCGAACCGAGCATTATAAAGCCCTCCGCCATGTGGAGCAATGATTGCTCTGACCTTCATGGACATGAAATCGATGAGAGATTGCAGATCCGGATAGCTTTCTCGATTGAAGATGACATATTCCTCTCCGAGCCCTCGTCTTTCAAGTAATGCCCGTGTAGCATTGTCAAATGCCTCTTGGTTCAACACCCGCCGGCCTTCGTTGAGCTGGTCCGCGTCATCTTTTCTCGGAATCATGAGGATCACTTTCCGGTCCTCTATGGGAATAGAACCTTGTTCAGGATGTGTCCGAACTCCTAGCACGTCGTGCAACCTCTGCGTCGAAAAAGGATGGATGAGGGGTGCTCTGCATGAAAAAACCAACCGCCGTGCGGTAACCCTCTCCCGGTCGTGAACATGCGCTGCTCCAATCCGTGAGTATATCTCATTGACGAATTTGGACAATGATTGATGTCCCGAAACAACCACGACTTTCTCGCGATCTTCGTGTGGAATCGACAGCATGGCCTGGTTATAAACAATAGTCGCCCGATCCAAGAAATGCTGCCAGCTCCACGAATCAGGCACCGTAGCAATCACAATGGTGTCGAACTCAGGCGGAGGCTCGTACGGGCTTGGAGCTGTCGTGTTGAAGAACGGGAGAACGCTCTCGGCTCCACCCATGCACGCCTGATCGGTCCACTCGTCCGGCTTTGGGTACTCCGCATACCTTCCGTTCTCAAACACAAAGTTCTGCCCGTACCAGGTGGGATAGGTCGCCCATCTCAAATCCCCCGATATCCGCATCCGTTCAAGTTTGTACCCGCCTTCCAGCCAATGATTTTTGCTTTCCTCGTTGACGAATCCTGGAATCCCAATACGAAAGGGTCTGTAGATGATTTCCTCAGCCAAGACCAGGTTCGTGTAGTTGGCCTGCAGTTTAGAAATTTGGCGATCGCGAATGCACGGTGCGGATAGCTCGTGAAGGCCGGAGCAGTGTGGATTTGGGAACGGGATCCAGTCATCAGAAGGTCCATTCACCCGCCAACTTCGGTGGAGAGACGGTTTCGCAACCTCGCTCTTTGGCTCCGAACGTTTCGCAAAGGAAAGCGAGTGGTTAATGTAGGAAAGTGTCAAAAGCGCCGCCGAGCAGAGCACGAAAAAGACACTCGCGAAAAGCCGGCGTCGCACAAGAAACTTGAATGACATTTAAAGGTGCTCAGTCGAGGCACGAAAAAATTCTGCCTCACACCGCACAAATTTTGCAAACTTTACCGACAAGACAACGAGCTGCGAATCACCTTCATATTACCAATTTCTCTCTCCACAAGAACTCTTGATCGTTCCATGAAAAAAAATGCCACCAACACTCCCCGTCGAACTCATCGACCGAATTCTCCTCTTGCTCGGCACCTTCTCCAAATCCCCGCATCTGGCCATCAAGCTTGCCACCCACCTCCGACGCCCACACCTCCAATCGCGCCTCGTCCACAAAATCATCACCATGGACAACGCCAGCGCAAAAGGCCACGTCCGCGCGCTGGAGCTGCACCTCCAATCCCACAAATGTGTTTACACAGAACTCGCTCTCGACTCCGCAAGCGAGAACGGGCACGTGGATGTGCTGAACTGGTGGAAATCCAGCGGGCTAAAACTGAAGCATACGATGTGGGCTGTGGTTGGAGCGAGCATGTACGGGCACATTGGGGTGCTGGAGTTTTGGACGATGTGCGGGAAAATGGTGAAGCGGAATGCCGGGGAAGCGATGAGGTTGGCGTCGCAAGAGGGACGACTGGATGTTCTGGTATGGTTCCGGGAAAATGGGCTCACGGACGGGGTCGAGGGACACTTGGATTCTGTGAGCGTGAATGGAGACTTTTCGGCCCTGACTTGGTGGAAGGATTCGGGATTGCGGGTGACGTACACTGAGCTTGCAATGGATGGTGCACCAAACGTAGAGGTTCTGGATTGGTGGAGGGACAGCGGGCTTGAACTCAGGTGGTCGCAGAACGCAATGGACGAAGCGAGTAAATGCGGGAGAGTCGATATTCTGGACTGGTGGAAATCGAGCGGACTCGAGCTGAAGTACACTGAGCGCGCCATGGGTTGGGCGAGCGAGGAAGGGCGTGTTGAGGCTTTGGAGTGGTGGAAAAACAGTGGACTTGCGCTCAAGTGGAACCACAGCGCCATGGTCTGGGCGAGCGAGAATGGAGAGTTGCAGGTGTTGGAGTGGTGGAGGTCGAGTGGGTTGGAACTAAAGTACACGAGCCGGGCTATGGACGGGGCTAGTGGAAATGGACAGCTGGAGGCTCTGGAATGGTGGAAATCGAGCGGGTTGGAGCTTAAGTTTACTCCAAAGGCACTTACGAACGCAAGTAGGAGTGGTTACACTGACGTGGTGGAATGGTGGGAAGAGACTGGATTGATTAAGTGAATGTTTTAGGGGCACAAACCGATTGTCATACCATTCAAATTTGAAGGGCTTTTCTTAACAAAGAGGTGTTTAAAATAAAGAACCACTGAACGAGCCCGAATGAACGAGCCCGAATGAACACATTCGCTTTCCGTGTAACCTTGTTGGCTCGCTTAGGTCTCGGCCCAGAAAGGGGAGCAAGAGGTTGACTGGATTCGTGATCCAATTTCCTGGGTCGGTGATGGGTTGACTGGATTCGTGATCCAATTTCCTGGGTCGCTGATGACGAATGCCTGAAGAAACGGGATATCTTAGGGTTTAGCATCAACACTCTTCTCTCTGACAAATTGTTACCCATTTGTATTCCTCCAAGTCCTTCTCATCCCAGTCGTCTCCGAATATCATCTGTAATTAACCACATCAGAGACTCAACAAGATGTTTTGTAAAACTGTGGTACCTTTGTGTTGACCATACTCTGCCCTTGTTCGAAGCAGTCATACGACCCTCCATTCTTGCATGTAGACTCACACTCTGCACTCGGAGTTACAACAGGACAAACAGCGTGCCAACGATTCCAAGCGTAATGGCCATATAGTCAAAAGCGTATGTCATCAGGGGGGGACGGGTGGCAGTCGGACAAAACAAAGAAAAAAAGAAAAAATCTGCAAACAAAACGATCGTGCACAGGTTCGGGACGGACAAGGTCGTTTTCCGCGACCTGGTTGAGTTATCTTCCTCATTCCGAACTTTCTTCACAGCCTGAGGCAACAATCCGGCGAAATTTGAAAATCGTCATGACTCGGACAAACCATGATGCAGATAAAGAAAATAAGCGGAAATTCTGTTCAAAATTAAAATAGGCTGACACTCTGTTCGATCCGGAACAAGATTCGATTGAACATGATGCAGACTGGAGCCGGATTCGACCCCGGGCAGATCAGATTTCTTTGACCAACCTCATGGTAATGCTTTGTCGGTGTTTCGTGACCAACGTGAAGGGATCCGGAACAAGATAACTTCCACTATAGCTCGGGCTGATCTGTTCAGCCACTCCATTGCTGCCGCTTTCTACTGGGGATTTGCATCGTGTCTTGTTCGACGGCAAATCTTTGCACGTTTGGCCACAGCCTTTGCAATTACCTGGCACCATCAAGATAAGCGTCGGGTCAGGTTCAGACTTCCTCTTTTGCTGTTGTTTTGCTTCTTCCTTCTAGCCGTTAGCGCCACCAGCGCTTTCGCCTTCTCCGCTTTCACCGTTTCCGATTCACTTGATCCACATTCTCGGCGGCTTCAGTCTCGCCAGGGATGTTTTTCAACAACCGCGCAACCGGCAAGGGGCGTCGCGGAGGATGTTCCAGCAATGATCAAACTCAAACGCGTAGGCGCGGCAGCGTTACCTTCTTCTTTGGCGTTTCCTTTGCAATCCTTCGGGGTACCGTTTGCTGCTGCTTTCTCCGCCGCATTCTCTGCAGCTTGTTTTCACAGGGTTGCGTAGTGCTCGTGCTCCCCGCTGAAGAACTAGAGCTTTGTTTGCCCCGCTGCCTCGTATTAGTTTGCTGTTTGCGACGCTACCGCTGAACTTGACAGTTTTGATGAGCTCCCATCGTGTGGAAACGGAGCCGCGCGACGTTTCTTCTCCGTCGGCATCCTCATGGAAAGCGTTGGTAACCGATCGAAGGAATCGCTCGATTTTTGCCAGTGACACTATCCTGACTCAAGTCCGGCCAGATCGACAGAGACGTTCATCTTTGGCCTTAGACCAGTTGGAACCACGCTTGGCCATTTCGGAATTGCAGGTAGTGCAACAGAGGGGATATGGTGGACTAGTGCTGTCTTTTTTTCGAAAGTTTTCGGCTTGGTACCTGTTGGATAATTGGAGTGGGACCTGACCCAAAGCTCTCACTCAATTTAGGCCCATGAGTTACTTCTTACCCAATTTTCGCTCTATCGTTGGAAAAGACTTGAGGTTGGCGTCATATATTCACTTTCCACTCCATGAATGGAGATGCTCTTACAAAGTCACTCCAATGTCTTTGGCTATCATGGCTGCTGCTATAGGATGGTAGAACGTAACATGAGAACGGAACACTCGCTGGGCCAACTGTGTGCCACGATCGCCACTCTTGACAAGTCCACTATTGAACAATACTTAGTAAGGTGTCACACCTCACTATCTCTTAATACTCACCGGTACAGAGGCCGTGTGTACTTCATCCGTCCCATCGTCGTCACAAACTGCTCAACGGCAGGGAAGATCTTCTCGTACCCGCCCTGGAGACACACCATCTGCCACCGGTGCTTGATCTCAGCATTCTGGATCGCGGTCAGTCCGTACTCGTAATCCAATCGATCAAGAAACTCGGCACTGTAAGCGGGTTTCTCCATCAGTCGCTCAAGGAACACAACTAAAAAAAAAGAAAAGACAAGAATGATGAGTGTTGGACGGAACGTGAAACATTCCAACCTTACCCTTCTGCATGGTCGTGAGCTTTTCAAATGATTCCCTGTTGATGTTAACCTGGTCGGGTGTACTGCGGTACTGCTCCCACCTTTTATGACATAGTTAGCCTTCAAACTCAATCACTAATATCATAACTCACTCTTCGGCAAGGTTCGAGCAGGCATTTGCAAGCGTTTGATCGTACTCTTGTGCAGGTGGCTACATAATGGTCAGACTTCTGTTCACTAATTTTTACCATTTCTCTCTCACCATGCCGTGTCCGTTCAGCCACAAGTTCCAGTCCACCTTCTCCAACAACGCAGCTTTCTCGGGCACAACGGCAAAGTATCCAATGAGGTGCTGCTTGAACTCTTCTGTAGTAATGCTCTTGTGCGAGAATGTCTCAATGTAGCCTTACAAAACAATAAATCTCAAAACTGAATGAAGCGGGCGTTCTTGGTTTCTACGCACTCTTCAACCAGGGCTCAAACACCGCAGGTCCACCGAGAAGCTGCTCGAGGTAGTACAAAAACGTGAACCCCTTCTCGTACGGCACGCTCGAGTACGCGTCGTCAGGATCGATCCCGTCCAATTTCGGCACAAGCGCCGTGTACTCCGGCGTCCCAATCTCCTCATAGTGCTGAAAGGAAAAAGAAAAGAATCGGAAGATCTATAAACGTCTCCCCCACTCTCTTCAACTGTGTCGCGCTCACCTTGCAACTCTCTTTCAACGCCTTCACGCCCACAATAGCGCTAAACTGCCTCTCTCCCTCCCCGTGGACCCTCCCCAGAATCTTGCGCTCGATAAACATCGTGAACCCTTCGTTGAGCCAGAAATGCTCCCAGTTCCGCGAGGTAACCAAGTTCCCGCTCCACGAGTGCGCGAGCTCGTGCGCGATCACGTCGACCAGGGACCTGTCGCCCGCGATCAGCGACGGGGTGACAAAAGTCAAGCACGGGTTCTCCATGCCGCCGTAGGGGAACGACGCCGGGAGGACGAGGAGGTCGTAGCGGCCCCACACATAAGGAGTCTTTTGAAAACAGAAGATCAGTGTCGTAATTTTGTGGAGGGGAGGTATAACATACCAACATGTCCTCGGCGACTTTGATGAAGGCTTCTGTATCCGCAAACTCCCACGCGGCCTTTTCAACCATCTCCCTTTCGCACCACACCCTCGTCCGTGGCCCCACGTCCCTGCCTTCCAGATCCCCGACCGCGAAAGCGACAAGGTAGCTCGGAATGGCAATCTTTTGCTCGTATACGCACACCCTCTTACCCCCACTCACGACCTCCTCGTCCACCGGAATCCCGCCAAACAGCCCGCGCAGGTTTTCCGGCACGACGAGCTCGACGCGGGAGAAAGTGGACTTGTTCGCGGGGGTGTCGAAGCAGGGGAGGAGAGAGCGGGCGTGGATGGACTGGCATTGGGTGAAGAGGTACGGGTGGGTTTTGCCGAGGGTTTGGGAGGGGGCGAGCCATTGCAGGGCGGTGCATTTGGAGGTGGTGGAGTAGGATAGGGAGAGAGAGAGGGAGGCAGGGTGCGGGACGGGGAGGGTGATGAGGATCGGGGAGCCGTAGGACGGGTGGCGGTCCGCGATGGTGTACTGAAAAAGAGAGAGTTAGAGAAGGATTGGGATGGTTGGGGTGCTTACGGGGACCGGTGCGCCGTTGAGAGTGACGGAGTGGATTTCGAGGTAGCTAGAGTCGAGGACCAAGGTCGTTGCGGTGGGGTCGAGAGCGCGGAGGGAGTGGGTGACTTTCCCGGCGAGGATCTTGGTTTCAAAGTTCGTGTCGAGAGACAGGATCGAGTCGACGATGGCAAAGTCCTTTGTCGACGCAAAGGAGTGCGGGTCGTCCGGGCAGATCGGGGCAGAAGAAGCGGGCATGGCTAGCAGAGACTCGGAGACTCGGACTGAAAAGTTTGTCAAGGAGGAACCAGTGGTGGTGGGGGTGGCGGTGGTGGACCAGAAGCCAGAAATACTTGGTGGCATAGGTATTGCATTCTTAATTGACGTTCGGTAGTACTGTATTTGAGGTATCTTTCATCACAGAAACTAAGCTTTCGTATATTTAAGATATGGAGCTGAACAATGCCAGCAAGAATGCAAACATTTTCCGTGAAGGCAGATCATGACGAAAGATCTGTCCATGCACTCTATGATGCTTGTGCAGTAACAGAATCAACCAACCTGTACTTACCACGTCCACACATTGAGTTTCTGCAGATCACTTAATACCCCTATCTTCCAATAACGTCTCCAGGTTAGCACTCATGTTTAGGTTTTTGAAATGTTGTCGGTTGTAATCCACAATAAGCGTTCACCCGATAGCATGCCAAATTCATCCAGACATTTGACAAGCTGATTAGCCATGGCGACGCCTTTATGGCTTCCAACCGTTTGGACCAAGTTGGATTTGCACGGAAAGCTGCCACTGCACTCTCCCATGGCTCACCTCCTTGTGGGCACGAACGTTACCCCCATGAAGGGTATGCGAGAGCAGTTGTGGGAGCAGATTAGAAGACATACCGCAAATGGGTATGGATATTTGTTGATCTTGTGGAACACATGAGATGCATCAACCTTGCAGCAAAGGATTTTATTGATACATTTGGTCCTGGATAGGGCCTCAACTACAGTATAGACCAAGAAACGCGTCTTTTATCTCAAATATTGTTTGTTTACACGTATACGGTGTAAGTAAGAATCCCGATCATCGATCTTATTCACAGAGCATGCTATAGTGCAAATTACACTGTAATAGGACTTTCACCGTTATGTTTCACTATATGAGATATTCTCTTAAGTATATGTGAAGTAGCATTCCGCAATGCTTCTAGATCACTTGTATCCATTAACAATCACTTACATACACTCTATTGCATTCGAACATAAGAGGATTTGTACTATCATCAACAGTTAGATCCGAATAGGTGTTTGTCGCTCCCACAGCTACCAGACTTCTCTGGTCCATGGATCTCATCACCAGTATGTCAGACGACTGGAGTAGCTAATTCCTATGTCATTCAACATGATAGTTATGTTGTACATACATCAGTATGATGTTAAAGGAGCTTTCCTTAACAGATCACACTGCAAAACAAACTATCTTGAGACGCCCTATGGGTTTGAGAAGTTTAACAAGCAACTCCAAGAGATTTTTTGTAGCCTATCAAGAGCCGAGAATCGTACATCACTTTGTGGCAAAAACATAACTATGGATTACGACAGAAACTTGTCAGATGTGTCCGTCATTTTGGCGAAAGATTCCTGGTAAACATGGAGCAAGAGAACATATGACAGTTCATGTAAATGATATTCTACTCTTCACGTCGGATCCATCTCGTGTAGTATTTTTAATGATGATCTGAATTCATCTTTTACTGTTGGAATTGATGATAAGGCAAATTGTATTGAAAATGGAAGTAGTAGAAACTGAAGAAGGATACTTAATTACAGAATTTACGCACAAAGATTTTAGAAGCCGTAAGGCTGTGGGAACCTGCGAAAACTCCAATGTCATCTTTGCACAAAAGAGATGGCTTTCCCATTTTCCTCATCCCTCACTTTGACAGTGCACTTATTCTCGTGTTGTTTGTGCTTTCAGCTTCTTTTTTCCCCAGTTGCTTGCGTTTTTAATATTTTTATTTTGATAACCCTCCACCGCCACGACGTCCGGCTCAACCCACACACGCTCTGACGAACTGCGAAAGTGGTAGACGACCCACTTTCTTTTTATCACACGCAACGCAAGGCAACGCTACAGCTTTCAGAGTGATTTGAACTGCGAGAAGCTTATCCTCAGTCTGTCCCTATACATTTCGAACGAAGGTACATTTGCCTTTGTTGCATCGACAATTCCCAAAATACCCCCTTTTCAGAAATCCCTGACCCGTCAACATTCGTTCTGACTGTCGTACTATTTTTTAGCTCCTTTGACATCTCCAGTTTTATATCATCGGTTGGTGTCGTTACTCCTCAATGTCGGCCTCGAAACGACGAAGCGAGGAAGAGACTCTACTTCCTCCAAATAAGCGGCGTACTCTAGCCGCAGCATCCTCATTCTCGGACGAGGAACCAAGTCCAGGTTTTCCAGACATCGAATCCACCCCCGCAGAACAGGTATTCGCACTCCCGAAACTCAAAAAAAGCCCCGTTACAAAGCACACTGTGCTTTTCCCCCGATTTTTTGGGTGCTTTTTGGTATTTTTCTGTAGTTTCTGTCATTTACACTGGTTTCTTTTCACAGAGCGACCCACTTGCAACGTTTCAGAAATATGCCATATGGAAACAGATGCAGGAGTACAAGCGCTTTTGGGAGCGTGCGTCGTTGGAGCTTTCTCGGTCGAGAGACAGAGAGAAGGTCTCGCAAAAGACAATCGTGTACATTAACGGGACTCTCGTTAAGGTAAGAACCAGAAGTTTAATTTTGTGCATCGTTTTTGGGACAGATGTGGGTGGGCCGAATTGTGAAAAATCAAACAATTGTTGAAAGTTGCCCGATTGAATGCATGGAAAAAGAAATTTTGGGATTTGTTTTCGGGAGGTCATTATGCAGGCTGCCAAACTTTTCGCAACTTGCGTATCATTTGGAGAGGATTTTGTTTCCGGAATCATTATATTGGCTCCCTCCCTACTCGTCGTTTGTGTATCATTCAGTTCTTACTTTACATAGGATGCGTGCGTTCTGCAATTGAATTAACAATCATCGCTTTATATTTTTAGGTTGGAGAATATCTGAGCAAAGCTGCATCATCAGTAGATAACGAAGATCGACCTCCAACCACAACAGGTGTGTAGTGTGTAGATTTGACGGCAGCTTAGTTCACATATAGAATTCTAGGACAACAGCAACCTCGCTTGCTTCAGCTTTTGCTTTCGCCGATACCAGATCTTGACGAAATTGACGAGTCCGTGCAAAAAACCTTGAATGCTATCAACGCCCAACTTTCCAACCTGATCAGCATGGCTCTTGATCTAAGATCATCCAATTCCGCGAACGGAAGTTCCACCTCAAATTTGAGTTCAAAAATTGATGCCGCGCAGGCACGTTGTCAGGAGCTTGAATTGCAAATTTCCCAGCTAAATGGGAAGGTCACCATGCTGAAGCGGAAGTATTCGGAACTTGAAGAGCGTCATGGCGAAACTCAGGAGCAGTTGATCAGCGCTGAGCGAAAACTGGATCGGATAAAAGTTTCGCATTGGGCCGGTAATGGCGGGGCTGCGTCAAGCTATAACCCACCTCCCGCGACAGATGGTGGGGAAAATATGGCGACCGCATCTGGTGGTACAAATGGGCCGGTCGCGACGCCAGTCGTAGACGTTCCTGACCACGTTAATGGGAGCCCACAGAGTGTGGACGAGGACTTGGTGGCGCTTGCAGCGGCGAGGCTCAGAGAAATTGAGGAATTGAGAAACGATCGGGTTCGTCAGCAGGCTGAAATTGACCAATTGCGAATGAATGTATGTACAGCTCGGTTATTGTTCGCAAGACCGTCTCAAATTTGTTTCAGCTCGCCAATATTCCGGATGAACGAATAAAGGAGTCGCCGTTCTACAAAAATCTGCACGCTGACTGGAATTACTTTTACGGCGAAAACGAAATTCTGAAAGCGAAGAACGAGAAGCTTTTGAAAGAATTGGAAGCCCTGAATGTGGAACGCCGAAAGTTGACGGAGACCATCGAGGTGAATACGTTCGGATGATTTTTTGGGGACATTGTAGGTTAACGCGAATTTCTCTGTTGGTAAGGGTGAAGAAGGAAATCGGAGGCGAACGATGGAAACTGAAATGCGCAAACTAGAAGCAGATCTCACAAGGCTACGAAATGCCAGAGATAACCTCCAGCAGACGCTCGATCTGCGGTGCGGGAAAGATGAATTGGAGCTTGCGCGCGATAAAGAAATCCGAGTGATTGCAAACGCGCGGAAGGACCGCATCCGCTGCCTCGAGATGGAATGCGGGCGTCTGAAAACGACGATTGCGGCAAAGCTTGGAGACGCGGAGCTGCTGCGATTACTGGATGAGGATAGCTCAGAGAAAGAGTCTGAAGAGTATGATTTAGACGGAGAAAGGGTCACCAGCTTCCAGGCGATGTATTCTCGATTCAAGTAGGCATACGAAATATAATCTGACTGCCGATTTATTTATACATGTTTACATGGACAGAAAGTCTCAAGAAAAGATCCAAGAGTTGGAAACGACAATATCCGCATATCGTGAAGCCTCAGAAGATATGCGGGATCGGCAGGACGTGAGTTTGATTCGGTATTTCTGTCATTTAAGTGCGAACTCAACTTTTTGCTCCCAGCTGATCAATGCAACAAAGCAGTTGGAATCCGAACTTGAGCGCGCAAACGAGAATATTCGAAAACTGGAAGCACTCTATGGCATCGAGCGGGGAGCTGACGACGCTGGTGACGGGCTGGAAAATCCATCTGAAGAACTCAATGTGCATGATCTGAGAAATCGAGTAAAGAAGCTTGGAGCGATTGTGCGCACACGGGTGGATGAAATCGCCAAACTCAAAGTGGAGATTTTGCAGCATGAGAAGGTGGCTACAATTTTCGAATTGAGTGTTTTGTTAGTGCTCATTGAAACATCTAGACTCGTTCAAGGCTCATCAGCGAGGTGGAAAACATCAGCAAGTCATGGGAGGAACTACAAAATCAAAACTCGAAGAAAGTGCTTGATCTCTCCGAGAAGGATGACCAGATACTCCGGCTTGTTGCAGAGGTAGGTTTGCTGAGTCAGTTTATTGAGAACCAATCTTATTGATATTTTGCATGAAGAAAACCAAATACGACCAAAAATGCGCAATTTTGACGAAAGAGAAAACCACAATCAACAATCTGATGATTGCTCAGAAGCGATTATCCGATAAGCAGTTGGAGCAGATTCGAAAGCTTGAGGACAGAGAGAAAACTCTTAACCAGCAACTGGTGAGCAGCATTGAGGATTGTCAGCCAATTCGTACGGGCTAACTTCCATATGGTTAATATAGCAAGCGACAGAGAAGGAACTTGCGCTTCGAAATACCGCATTTGAGCTACAAAAGCGATCGGTAGCAGAGCAATTGCATCAGATCACCGGATTGAAGGAACAACTCGACAAATTTGGGCAGAAATTTGTTGAGGTATTGCCTGGGACATTTATCGCATTTATTTGTGTCCTAAATTCTTTGTCAGTTGAACAACCTTCTTCGAGATCGGACGAGAACTCTGGAAGCCGAGATTGACCAGCGTCGGCGACTCGGTGAACAAATGGACGCTTTGAAGCGAAAAATCGAAACGATGGGCCACAAAGAAGCAGCTGGCGATGCACAGCTGCAGCGACAGCTAGACGAGTACAAGGTATGACTTTCAATCTGATTCACTTCTTTTCAGGTGATTAAAATTGCGTTTTTGTCCGTAGCACCTACTCAAATGCCCGAGCTGCAATAATAACTTCAAATCGCATACGATTCTTCGATGCATGCATGTTTTCTGCGAGGATTGTATCACCCGAGTCATTGCAACGAGACAGCGGAAGTGTCCAACGTGCGCTGTTGGATTCGGACAGAGCGACGTGAGGCAAGTCTATCTGTAAGATAGTCGCTGATGTTGGTAAATGGACCCTTTTTAAGCGACGATGCCTTATTCAACAAGGACAATATATTTTTTTGTTTGTAACCCAATGATCTCCATATGCCCTCGCATAGTCCATCGCTGCGTGAGTACCAGATCGAAAAGGTCTTGGATGATGTGATATGTGTTTAGTATTCGAGGCCCGGGATGTATGACATCAGAGTATGTGACACGATCCAACACTTTCGTCCATGCCAGACAATACCAAGGTAAACTGCTGCTTTTGTTTAGGGTGCCGTATTGACAATCAGAGCAGCTACAATGCAACGTAGACAGCTAGAAACAGACGTGATACCTGACAGAGCAAAGGAAATCTACGATTTCACGTTGCGGAGTACTTAATTCAGACCTGGAGACGTGTGCCGAAAGCTATCATGGCACTGAATAGGAGGCTCTGGTGCTCAAGCTTTTTGCCGTCTTTAATCTACTAATAGTGGCAAAAATGAACTTTGTCGAAGACTGAAAGGAGCAAGTGTTGCCACTGTCATTCAGCGCGAGCACGATAAAGGCATTTGAAATCCTTCAGCAAAGAAATTAGCTTGATCAGATCATTATAACAAAGACTGTAAGTGTACAATTGTCTCAAGCATCGAATATATCCTCGAACACCTTCCAACGCTGCTATGTAAGTCGAGGCGATCAACATTGCACTTTGCCATTACTAGTCTCCATTAGTTCCGTGAGTCCTATAATGATGGCATCACGTCAATATCAGCGGAATTAGAGTATCCATCCAACCATGAAGATTATTTCATACACCCCCGCACGTTATTGACCAAAGACACCGCGTGTTCGGAGGTTGGACCGGCGGAAGCGCAGTGATCTATGTGGATCAAATCATGCAGAGTGATGATCAGGAACAATGAACAGCACGGAGTCGAAGAGAGCTCAACATACATTCACTCACTTTTACTCGCCACTTAGATTACTATCTCTGAAAAAATTACGGAATATGCTATGGGCTAAAACGTTAATGACAAGTCAAATACTTAATACAAATACGGAAGAGGCGGTTGATATCTCCGGCCCTTGCTTGACGACAAGGATAACAACACCCGAAGCGGGTGAATTCACCATTTGACCGATTTACCATACGATCCACGGTTGCGTTCAGGTGGTTGGATTACATGAATTGTCTGCATATAATTAAGAGGTACGCTCCTGGATAGAGACGATCCCAATTTAACTTGAGCTCAAATGCATATGACATGTTCACTGTCAGCATCAACAACCGTTCTCATAACTCCATGGTCCTTCAAGACTCGGCCGATGGACTGCACTAAGTTTCCATAGTCGATTGTCTGATTGAGATCCTTTGGCTCTCGATTCGTTTCGGTGGTGCAAACCAGGGTTGGTTGGACAATCTGAGCTTCAACAGTCTCCAAATTTGGCAACAACGAACTTTTCTAAAAATCAGTCTAAGATAGTCTTTTTTTGTTACCGTATGCACTGCACTGAGCATGTCACTGCGGATGCGCATTGTCAACGTAAGCTGGATGTTGTGGGTCAGTGCATCCTAGCGAAAAGCCAGGTTAAAATTGGAATAGCAAACAAAGCTCTACGATACATCAATCGACAAAGAAAGACTCTATGCAATAAAGTAGCAGCAGTAGAAGATTTGAACAGGGAAAGCATCATGGTCCGGAGAAAAAGGATGTTTCTTATATCACACGTCACCAAGACCTCGAGGAATCGAATTAGTACGACAGTGCAACGCATCCGTACTCCTCCATGGCGTCCACGCTGGTGATAGTACCCCTTTTACTGTGTAGCCCGGAAGCGCGTCAGAGTAAGCTTTCAAAGCCATAGAGTCCCACTGCGTTGGTGGATCCTTCATAATCGGCACATAGACAAACTAGCAAAATGGTCAGAATCCAAGGCCTGAAGCCTTTCACTTTTCATACCTTGTTGACGATGTAGCTATTGGTGTAGGGCTGATGTTCTGGCGTATCTACCCTCACCACCGTATAATTGCGACCGTCGTCGTAAGGAATTCTGCCCACAATGCTGGTCCTTCCACGAGCAGATGGAGCCGCAGTGAAGGCACGTGCGGCAGATTCGGTCAGAGCCCAGTTGGGGTCGGTACGCGGAACGCGGTTCACGAGCACAATATTGGGAGTGAGGAACTTTGCCCAGCAGTCGATGTGCTTGATGTAAGTTGCAGTTGGATCAGTGATGACCCGATACGAATCGATGCCCCAGTACGTTCGCATGGTATGAATAACTACGCATACAATTGCTAAGATGAATGCTTCCGCTCTGTTCAGATGCATCTCACCTTTGGATTTGTTGTGAGCGTTCTCTTCGAACACGAGCTCTGAAGATGCTGCTCCGCCTCTCCCGTCACCCATCATGTTTCCTCCAGCGTGCACAAGATCAGAGAAGAAGTAGCTGGTGTTGAATACGCGGGACAAGGTCTCGGCGACAAGATCGTCCTTTGGCCGTGCTCGATTGTACGTGAACTGATCAAGGAAATAAGCCCAAGAAGTCGCCAAAGCGAAGCTTTTCGAAAAATGCTCACATCTACAATACTGTATTTTGGGAAAGACGCCTCGCCGAGCTCACGAACGAACCAGGGACCGTAATCACGAGTCCAGTACGAATCCGTCTCAACAATAATCCACTGGATATTCTCCATGACCGCGCCGCCTTCGCGCATCACCTTCTCCGCAAACGCTCTCCAGAAGTTGGATACGAGCATGTACACTTGCACATGCGTGGTCAAGTCGGACACAAAGCTGACAGGGACACCGAGAGGGAAGCGAATGAGGGTACCCTGAGAGAACCAAACGACACAGATTCAGTCAAAGCCCATGCAACTTCAGGTAAAGAACGAACCTTCATGGCGTCAATCTCAGCAACAAACTCTGGTCGAACTGGTGCACTTTGTGATCGTCCCATGCTCATAAACTCGACCACCTGCCTCTTTCGGTCACTCGATGCCTTCAAGCTCTCATATTCCATTTGACGAATTGAAGAATTATCGGAAACATGTTGTTCGTAAGGTGAGAGACCGTCACTGTCGCCATTGAGCCAGGATATGTACGATGGATGCGATTCATCGGAGAGAACTACCCGTTGATGTTTTAAGTGAAAGGGATGCTGAAATGAGCTCTCCGCGCACACAACGGCGGCGAATGCCAGCAGCGCCGTCGCGACCAGAGCAGCGACCTTCATAAGTTGTAGGACTGTGGCACGGCTATGGACTACCCACGATAGATAGATACATAGGTGGTCCAATTAAGTTGGATTTGCGATAGTTGAACAGGGGGATCGTATTCAGCTGCACGGATGATCCCATCTTAATTAGTCCCACTGGAGTCTGTGAGTATGTCCATTCCTATTCAGCTATTCAACTATTCATCTGGGACGGGTGGAATGGCTTGGACCGTCTCCAAAGACTCCAGTTTAACATCAACACCAAGTTTCCGAATCGCTCACTGAGGAACTTGCGTATCATTACATGTTCGCATTAGAATTCTCTTGAATACCTCACTGTGCTTGCTTTACCGTCTCCAACTCAAAGACAAATCACTTAATCCACCCCACTTCTGCTCATACACAATGGTAAGTGAGACGATTTCGACAGTCAATAGAGCCTAGTGCGACTATATGAAAGGATTCCATGCGAAATTTCACCCTCTCATCGAGAAAATTAGAACATTTTGACTACTTTGAGATCCCTCGCTGACCATTTCCAACATCTTTCCCGACACAATTCATCT
Organism: Cladochytrium replicatum; assembly: GCA_025526935.1. Lineage (NCBI taxonomy): Eukaryota > Fungi > Chytridiomycota > Chytridiomycetes > Cladochytriales > Cladochytriaceae > Cladochytrium > Cladochytrium replicatum. Next base: position 22,287 of record JAHLKD010000093.1, read on the forward strand.
ACGAACGCAGTCAAACACACTCAAGACTTACATCGCAGCTGTCCGCGCGACACTGACCGCCGCAATGTGCCTCGAAAACTTTGCATCGCAGCACGTCGAGAGACACAACAAGCCCGAAGTCGAGGCCCGGTAAATTCTAGCTCTCTCTAGTGTTACAAACATTTCTCATCATTTTATTCGCTTTTTTACTGAATGATAAGGGCGACACCAGAAGTACTCCTCGCTCCTGTGGTCATCTCTCGAAATGAGAACGAAAAGGTGTTGATCGAAGGCAGCATCAACTCGGTGCGTGTTAGCATCAAGATTAAACAGGCCGATGAAATCGAGAGGATCCTGTGCCATAAGTTTACGCGGTTCATGATGATGCGTGCGGAAAACTTTGTGATTTTGCGAAGGAAACCGGTCGAGGTAACGTTTCTGCGACGGGGAATGGGAAAATGCTCTAAAGAAATGTTGTTTGTGTGTTTAGGGGTACGACATCAGTTTCTTGATCACCAACTTCCACACAGAGCAAATGTACAAGCACAAACTAGTGGACTTTATCATCCAATTCATGGAGGAGGTCGACAAGGAAATCAGTGAGATGAAGATTAGTTTGAACGCAAGGGCTCGTATTGTTGCAGAGTCGGTATGTCCTAGATTTACTTGCGTACGATGAGTATACTTATGAAGTCGTCTCCGCCGAATTTCATTTTCTCAGTATCTCCTGCAGGTGAACCTAAGTTACATCATACCTGATTTAGTTGCTGATAATCTTCTTTCGCAGTTCCCTTGAGCTCGCTTTTGTTTCTAATGTTCGGGACTTCTCACATGGACCTGATGTATTTCATTATACGAGGCTCTGTTTTTGATTTTTACTTTCGGTCCTTGACACAGCATTACAAGCATGGAACAAGATCTCATTGTTCGATGATGCTAGCTTATCACCAACATTGACAGTCCAGGCATGGTCTTCAATGGCGAGAAGAACGCCAAGCTAAAATGTGCTACTGATCGCGTTGCCGATCTTAAGCAGGATAAAAAAGGACGTCGCATAGCAAAACAACAGATATATGAAAAATGGGATAAACTTTGGACATAAAAAATGTCAATAAGATGGATAAGGAAATAGTCCAATATCCCACACCCGTCGAAAACCTCGCATCATCAATACTCCAAAACCTTCACTCACGGAGCAGCAGCAGCAGCAGCCGGCCCAGCAAACCCAGTCCGAAGCTCCTCAAACCCGTCCGAGATGAATCCCTCGAGTCCCCGAGCCTCCGCAATCACCTTATCCACCACCATCTCAAGTGCTCTCCTCCCTTTGTCGGCATTGGCCTTGAAACTTGACACGCACACATCCTCCAACATCCCCGCGACCGCCTTGAATGCGGACGATGCGAAACTCGTGGTTGTCGCCACGGCATCCGACGGTGTCGAGGACCCTGCAATCACCGACGCGCGCTGCTCGAAAATAGTTTTTGTGGCATCGGTGGGGTCAGCACGGTATATGCATGTTTCTGTGACGGTGAGAAGGTTTCGGAGGGTGAGGTTGACGCTCTGGGCGGTGTATTCGCGGGTGTGTGGGTTGAGTTCAGAGACTTCGCGGAAGTAGGCGTATTCGGGGATAGATGGCATGAATCTTCTGAGCAGCGATGGTACATTTTGTTTGCAGCAGAGCAGGCGCTCGGTGCGGAGAACGCCCGTTAGTGGGTCTACGGAGCGGGAGAGGATATCGACTGAAAGAACGTGGTCGGATAATTCGTTGGGGTACTTTCGCCAGTTGGCGCGGGTCAATGTGTCCCAAGGGTGGTCGAACTGGTGGGTTGCTTGGAAAAGCTTCATTTTGAAATTCTGAAATTGCAAACTGAAAACATAGGTTGAGATGAGTGGGCTGTATGATGTCAGCAGACAAATCTGGCTCACCTCCGGGCACCACACACTCCAACACGACGCTATAGATTCCGTGCGATTCGAGCGATCTGTTTAGACTCAGACACAGTGCAGAATCTCTCCTGAAACGATCGTTCCGCAATCGTTGAATCCTTCGTGGTGTTGGCTGGAAGTGAGCAAATAGGTGTGGCGCAATGATCTGGCCGGGAGATTCCGATTCGGATAAAAAAGAACAACGATCGAAAAAAAGGAAAAAAAAAGGTAGGTGGGGAAGCACTGGAATTTAGAAGAACGACATGAGGGTATGCTCGGAAAGGACAGATATGTCACAGTGAGGATAATCGATGATCGGCCAGTCCCCGAAATTTATTTTTCTAAACATGTGAAAGGTCTGATAATGATGACGCTTTTGAGGTTCACATAAATACACGACCGAATCTTGGGCAATTCCGCTAAACCATAATGGCAACGCTGCTTGTCGTTAACCAATCTATTGTTGCTGAAACCAAAAGGATATCAGAGAATATTTCAACAAGATGGAACCGAAATGGTAACGCACCTTGCATTCAGGTTTCTTTTGTCAATGTTCGTAAGAGAATGGAAAAGTTAAATGGATGCAATTCAAACAAAGTCTTACCATACCTCGGCCGGGGGTCCTGTTGGGGCCTGATTACGAACAAAAGAGTTTCATGTCGATGAGTGGAGAAAGCGATGAAACGAAATTGGCCGTCACAGGAAAAGAGGCAAGAAGATGGTACAGACGGAACATAGTATTTTTGTATCCAGACAAGTTCAAGCTCATTGCCTCAAAAAATAACCCCATATCCACTGTCGCTCTTTAGTACCGACATGGTCGTGCAAGACCTATTAATCTCCCTTCAATCTTGATTCCTTCACTGAAAGGATTGCCGACGTCCAGACGATATGAGAGCAAAGAAAGGAGGAAAGAGAATGGTTTCGGGTCAACAAACGGGGATTAAAAATCGAATCCAGAACAAAGGAATAGAGAAATGGGAACAAGCTAAAACTCACTTAACCCACCTCATCATCATCGTCTTCATCATCATCGTCGTCACCACCTTCCTCGCCTTCGATGAGTGTAAGTTAAGCACGCTGTCATGAACTCCAAACGCTTAATATCAAGTAAATACCTTCGTCGTCAATGTCAAAGTCTTCGTCGTCGAACTCGCCCTCTTCGTACTCCAGAGCCTTGCCCGTGAACCAATCAATTGCTCGCGGAATGAGCTTCTCCTTAATAATTTCGCCAAGCTCGTAGTCAAACTCGAGCTTCTCCTCGATCTCCTGGAGCTCATCCTCCTCAACGTTGTCGGAGTCAGTTGGTGCCTTCGGAGGCTTGAAGAAGCTGAAGAAGGTCTCGGCAGGAACAGTTTTCTTCACGGTGCGAGTCTTGTTTGTGCCTACATCGCGAAACAAATCAGCGAAGATCATCTACGTGCCAAATTTCGTCAATACCCTTGTGACGCTGCTTCTTGATCTCGACCTTGACGGAAAGATCCTGACCCTCTTTCCAGTTGATCGTGCAACCTTCGGCGTGGTCGTAAACAAAGTCGCCTGCACGCAAGTCAATAAAATATCGAGATATTAATAGTTCATTCTCCGTTTACCGTAGGTTACATCGGGGGAGCTCAACAAGAAGTAGGTTTTTGTGAGCTCAGAGTCGGTGAAGAATGAGTTGTCAGAGAAGCTGAAAGTCAATTTGAACCCCTTTACACCAACTGCGATGAGCTAAGGTCCAGCACGATAAGAGCTCCACTTACAGGGTTGTTCTCGAGGAACGCAACTTTGATGTCAGTCAACGCATTCAATGCCTCCTCGTCACGCTCAGTGATCTGTTCAGCGATTTGCGGGTGGTTCTTGAGGACTGTGAGCCAGAACTGAGGAACACCAGCGGTGTTTTCGTCGAATGCGGGGAGAGGAGTTGCCTGCACATCGGCGTCACCATCCTCGTCATCCTTCTTCTCGGGTTTGCGGGTCGACTCCTCGTCAGAGGGCTCGGATTTGCCGGCAATGATCTCAGCGCGCTACAGTCAGCAAACGTCCATTAAAATCTGCTCAATGTCAGCGACATATGAAACGTACGCGGTCGTAGAGAGGTTGGTTCAGAGCCAAGTACTTGCGGTCAAGGGCGAGGATCTCCTCACGGAACTTCGCCTCCAACTCGGTGTGCTTATCCTGAGAGTCCAAAATTCCAGTCAGCAAGCCCTCGCATCAAAAATTGCGAAGGAGCGCGGATGGAAACCGCCTATCGGTCTTGCCCCGAACCGATGAACCCACCTGCAAGTTTTTAAGTGCATCCAGACGTTTCTGCACCTGGGCAGGGATCGTAGCGGCAGCAGTTTCTGTACCATTCAGTTAGACAATCGCACATACGATGTTCTAGCGGTACCCGGCACTCACCGGCCATGGAAGTCTGGGTCGTCAAAAGTTTTCTTTTTTGAAATAAAAAGTATGCGAAATTAAGGTGGGACGGCGCAGCGATGGTTACTTTCGCACATAAATTTTAAACCCCATAGATAACGACGGGCACCACAAATTGCTCCTGCAGAGGGATGTGAAACAGAGCAAATACCATGAGAGACGGATCGAGTTTGCGGCATACTCTGCGATCTTATTGGCAGTAGTGGTTGCCATGACTTGGTTCGCTTATGATATCAACAAAAGGTGAGGCAGAGCCACTGAATCATTGATCCAATGGCAGCTTAGAATGGAACCCGCAATTTGCGTTGTACAAGCTCAGACTATCCAAGGCGTGGATCCCAGGTTTCAATCGGATTGTATGTGCAAGCACAACCTCGGCCATGATTCCATGATGCTGTAGAACTGAGATCTCCGTATGGAAGGCGGAAGTTCCCAATGAGGTATATTAAGATTTGGGAACAGCTATTTATGCAGGTGCACGAGATATCCAAATATGGTAACACTTCTGTCTAAACCCCCAACCCCGCGAAGTGGAACCGGATTTGGAACAAGAAAGTAGTTGCGACAAGAGATGAATGTAGAGTCGGAAGTGCCTTTCGTGAGGATGTCGGCAAGTTGTTGTTTGGTGGGACTATACTGAAGCCGGATGTTATTGTTGGCAGCGTGATGCGGATGAAATGGTGTCGAAGGTCAATGTGTTTGAGTTTGCAGAAAGATTTGGGGTCATTGAAGGCGGCAATGCAACCTTGGTTGTCTTCGTAGACGGTGGTAGGCCGAGGTACAGGTTGACCCAGTTCGGTAAGAATGTTGTGAGTGGCGATGATATCTTGTGTCGTGGCCGAGACAGCTTTTGTAGTTTGCTTCGGTAGTCGAAAGAGAAGGTGTCTTTTGTTTGCATGATTGCCAGCAGATAGGACCACGGTTGAGCGTAAGGATAAGTCCAGTAGTCGAATGTCGATCGTCGCGACAGGATGCGCAGTCAGCATCTGCATAGGCAGAGAGTGGTGAGTCGGTTATCCCGAAATGTGATGTGCCTTGGAGATACCTAAAGATGCGCTTGACTGCCATCCAGCGGTAGTTGGGGACATCTCTTTGGAGAGAAAAATGCCGGGGGTGACAGGGTTGTTGACGGCTTTGAAACGGGAGAGAAGGCGTGTATTGGAGTTGATGGACAAAAGGGAACGGGCAGCGCGGTTACGTTCAACCGTCATTCCAAGGAAGTACGAGAGTTCACCCAGGTCGCTCATGGAAATGTTGGAATGAAGGTAGTCTTAAGTGGTGATAAGAAGGTCGACAGATTGGATGCAAGGATGAGATCGTCAACGTAAACAGCTATGAAGATGATTGCTGTATTGGTGCGTTTGTAATAAAGACACGATTTGTTCTTCAAGGGTTGATTGACCGACACAAATCTGACAGCAAGCTAGTTCGTCAAGCCCTGAATGAAATTCACAATGCATGCAGTGGACGAAGGAGTTCATAAGAGCAGCAAACACCTATCGTATGGAGTGCTTGAAAAGCTCTTCCTTTCAGAAGTAAACAACATTTCTGGACTTTTACAGGCGGCAGGGACACAAGTACGGCATTTACAGAGGAATGCCTGCCACTGCAAAGGTTGACGAGTTCCAAGCAACCATCAAACAAGCAGATGAGGACCGTGAAAGGACAAAACAGGTCCTCAAACAGTCAGAACGACTGTTGAACATGACAAAAGATCTTGAAGAGACGGCAATGAATGAGAGAAGGACCCGCATCGCAGCAGATGTGCGAGAGAAGGCTCTCATTGCTGAATTGGGCAGGCGGGTGCATTGATTCAGTACGGCAAGCGCAAAGAGCTAGCATGATTCAGGGAGATCACTGCTGCAATGGAAAGGGAGAAGCAGTAGGCTTCCCAGGAGATTTCACAATGGAAATCACGTGTGACCGCCCTGGAGGGAGAGCTTGCTGCTCTGAAACGACAGGCTGGTCATTCAAAAGCTGCTACGCCTGCAGCGCCAACATCAACGGGCGGCCCAATAAGCATATCGTCGGCTATCAAGGGGATTGGTAGAATTCCGAAGGTACAACGAACCAGTTCTCCTACCAGTTCCCTTGCATTGCTTAGCCTGCACCAGCTCTGTTGTACGGCTATCCTTTTGGTGAAAGAGGTCATCCAGGGCATCTGCTTCCAGATGCATAAGATCTGGCATCTGTCGTCCATAATGCTCCTGAGGTGGATTGGGAACCTTGGAAGACAGGTTTAGCCAAGGATTTCATGCTTTCAAATGACGACATCAATGGGTTCATCAGGACTGGGTTGGCAAAGGACGTAACCAGTGGTGGGTGGGACTCTGACAATATGAACCAGATACAGAAGCTGATTTGGGCTGTTCGACCTATCAACTTGTGATTGTTCAGTAGAGTTTTGTTCATCTTTACGATAGTGTTTGTAAATAACACACTATCCACACAGACACAAAGCGTTCATGTAAATATCAAGCATGTTCTAACTCAAGTTCAATCACTCCTCTCCTAAGCAGGCAAAACCCGGCGGGTCAGGGTCAGGTACAGGTTTCAACCACTTCGGGTCTGGGTATTCCCTTCGGGTCTGGGTACTCCCTTCATACCATGTTGATCTTGCCGACGTACTGGTCTGCACCCATGCCAACCATGACCCAGCCGACGGCTGATCCAAAGTTTGTGATGGAGAGGATGAGGGAGCCTTGTTCTTGGGAGAGGCTGATGACTTTGACGCCGTAGCTGGGGATGTAGACAAAGGGAATCATATAGCTGAGAGTCGCGAGGAAGCCCATGATGAAGAGCAGGGCGAAGTGGAGGTCTTTGAACATTCCCCAGTTGGTGGAGGAGCGGTTTTGGTGGGATGCGGGCTGTTATGAGGAAAAGGACAACACCAATAACTACTGTGACATAATATTAGTGAACATGAACGATGCTTTTGGAAGGATGGGAAATATTCCCTCACCGAGGATGATCAGAGCCATGATGATATTAGTCAGCAGAGTTGTTGACACATTTTTTGTTCAGCAGTATCTTGATCCAAATCCATTTACAGTGATTCTGTAATTTGTCATCAAACCTTGAATCAGGGCTTTAAATATGGATCTCCAGGAGGAAAAGGATTTGTTAAATTCAGTTATAAATACACAATGACAGACTATACTTTCTGAAACTTATTTTTCCAGAGATCTATAAAGGAATCAGAAGGAAGTGTTGAATCAAAACTTTTCCAACCTGACCATTAAAGAAGTAAAATCAAATGACTTTCCCGATTCTGAAACATTAGTACAGACAACAAATACATAACTAAGTGCCATGAATACGTAGTCAAAGCATTCTTCAAGCAGAGGTATAACAAGATTAAAGATTTACTAATAGTTCTGGCAGAAATTTGTCAACTTTTGAATCAGAGCATTGAACGACAAACTCAAAGAAGAGCTGGAATTATCAACATCGCTAGAAATAATATTCAACTAGAAAATTGAGCAAATTGGTGAACTGAGATAATGAAAAACATAACCCTCTCGAAGAGATCTCATTAAAGAAGGAACGTGATAAAAGTAATAAGAACCTGAATGATGTATATATAACCTGAGAATATACAACTGTTTACTAATTATTTGGATAATAGCTTATGTCTGCATTTTCCGCTTGCATACAACAAATGGAGAAGCATTATTGAGTCGACAAATTATTAAAGAACAATTAATGAGTCAGATGAATACAACAGGATAATAAGTGTATTAAAAACCAAGGGCTTCTCCTTGCAGCGGTAGGGCGTTTTTAGCTGTGTTGTAGCTGGCACAACAGCTCCAGGCTCTGTTTCTTGGCCAAGTACCTGTTCTGCCAGGTGTGTGTTTTTGCCTAATAATCAGGCAGGCTGTACACCACCCAAGCTGGTCAGGCAACCAGGGAAAGCTATGGTCAAAGACATTGGTCACATCCACTTAATGGACCAAGCCACACCACGTCCCCCCACTAAATGCCACACTCACTGCACAAAGAACCTGCCAAACATGGAAATAATACATGAACAACGAGTCCATAAATAAGAACGAAGATGGATTGACAAAAAAACTCTCAGATCAAAGAGAAAAAAGAGAACCCAAAGGATAACCCATATAGCGAACAGTCTGATATGCTAGTTTTTAACATAGTGGATGTGAGTCAACTACATTAAATAGAATTCATAATATGAACAAGTGTCTGATCTTTATACTAACAACAAGGTCAATAAAAGTTCAGAAACTGTTTGCAATGAACATAAGTGCAGTAATATGTCACTAAAGCATATGGCCCTCAAAGGAGATTTTTGATAATATTAACGAGAGTCTGATTGAGGTGATTATCCAGTATAGGAACAAACAATCAATCTATTTGGTAGCCCTATTTAAAATAGCTTACATCAGCATTCTCACATTCTATGAAATGATGGAATCAAATTTTTGAGAAGGAAGCATATTGAGGCACACATCATAAGAGAAGGTACCCGGAAAGAAGAGTCAAAAAATGTAGGTTAAAGCATATCAAAAATTTTCTGAGAGAACTAATTCAACCAATTGACACAAAGGAATTAGAAGAGTTTTTCTAAAGCAACCTTGAAGAATGACAAGATGATGTTGTGTATGGCCAAAAATTTTCTCCAAAGTGAGTTGATATTACCATGTAGAGCACAGCCAACCTCTATTAAGAAGAGAATTTATAGACAGCTATGAGGTAGTAGTGGCTTCTTTTCATATTTTGCACTTGAAATTTCTCAAAAGACCAATTATGATGATGAGTCCTCCATCTCCATCCGTAAGTTAATGGTCGTAGCGAGATGTTGGTACGCTGCGTTCGGGACAGAAATTTTGCATTCCAAAATGATCCGCCGCTTGTTCGATTAGGCGCATGTGAAGATCGCTTTGGACTTTCATCTACCGGCGCACGCACTGGAAGTGCTCGATGGAAAAAGTGATCGAGGAAGTTAGCCCGCCGTCGGTCCCAGTGGGAACGGCACATATAAGGGGCTTCGATGGTGGAAGGATCCGTGTGATTACAGTGCGGCAGTCTTTGGATTACAGTGCGGCATAATTGCCAGCGAGAATGGAATAATCGATTTTCTCGAGTGATGTGAAGCGGATCAGAACTGAAGACCCAGAATGAACGGGATGGATGGGAGTAGTCTTGCTGGGAAGTGCTCCCTTGCAAATCTAAAGCGAATGATCGATTCTCTGAACCCACAACCAAATCCGATCCATGTGGCTGCGTACCTCCAGAGTGTTACTTCGTACCACACAATCTCAACGCACATCTGGCTTAATTTCGCACTCTAAAACAAATATGGTACGTGAAAAATCACTTCTAGTGCACTAATTGGTCGTATTGTACACCTTTTATGCTCACCGAACTGATCTCGGCTTTGACCATTGCCTCGTCGTGTTGTATTGTAGGGCGTTACCAAAGAAGTCATTTCTGCTGGCGATGGTGTCAACTTCCCCAAGAAGGTATTTTGATTCCTATTTCACGTTATTTTTGCTGGTCATCTCATGTTATAGTTACAGGGCGACACTGTGACCATGCACTGTAAGAAAGCCATTCATCTTTGTCTTTTCTTTGCCTAAACCAACAATCTCCTCATGTGACGTGGTATATAGACACTGGAACTGTGAGTGTGCTTTGTAATGCTATCTTGACCTAATTCATCCATATTTTATAGTTTGAAAGCAACGGCGCAAAGTTCGACTCTTCCCGCGACCGCGGAAAACCTTTCGTCACCAAGATCGGTAAATTACTCGATAATGATAATGGTTGATTTTTGCTAAGTTCTGAGGTTGGTAAAGGTGTCGGACAGGTCATCAAGGGCTGGGACGAGGGTGTACCTACCATGAGCTTGGGCGAGCGTGCTAAGCTTCACATCACGTATGCACAATTACTTCTTTCGATTTTAAGGTTTTTTGACGGGTTCGTACTTCTTCCATAGCTACGACTACGCTTACGTATAGACATAGCTGTGTCACATTACTTTGAAATATGCTGATCTCGCTTTTGACTTCCTCAGGGCGAGAACGGCTACCCCCCGATCATCCCCCCACGCTCCGGCCTCGTTTTCGACGTCGAGTTGATCAAGATCAACTAAGCATGCATGATTAAATTTTGCTTGTCTCCCAATGGCATTTGTGTGAAATATGTGAGATTCATATCATAGCATTTGAAGAAGTTTAGACGTGACCATGAGCACTGAGATATGAGCGCTGATTTTCTAATTCTTACCCCACCCAACTATCGATCCATGCAGATATTACTGACAGTGATTCACTGTCTGAGAATCCCAAAGTCCCGCAAGAGTACTCACACTAGCACCGAATGTGACGCGCTGGTGACGAGCTATTCTTCCACAGTATTTGAAGCGATGATGGTTCCAGCTGGCACTCCGAGTCGTTCGCAACTCATCCATGCACACCAAAATCAAGCAATCGCTTTAACCACACCATCCTCATCTGATCCACCTCGATCAAAATAGGCAACCAACAACAGGAGCTAAGCAACCTCTCTTGGACGATCCAACAGTTCGGTCCCGCGACCATTCCTTCGCCTCTCGACTCAGTCCTCTGGGTCGACGACAATGACGTCCTCTTGCTCAACCCTGTGTTGCACCCGGAGCGTCGTGCTGGCGGCGCGGCGAATGTAGTGGACAGTGCGAACAAACATGACAAGAAATTGGTCAACTTTAGCGATGTGCCCACACCTGCCATCCAGTTGGTATGTTAAAGAAAAGTGTGGAGATTCGGGGTGGTGACAACTAGATCAGGCAGGACCTAGAAAAAAGCTGTACTACGACGACGACTGCTGCGGTCTTGACATGCGGAGGTATCTGCCCGGGCCTCAACGACGTAATCAGAGGCCTGGTCAAAACGTTCTATGGTATTGGTACGGTGTGAGGCGCATCCTCGGGGTCAAGTGGGGTTTTGCTGATCTGAACAAAGCTACCTCGGAAATCGTAGAATTGGTAGGTCAATACGCTTGCCATGATCATTATTTCCGTGCGCTTAACCGACTTTCTACAGACACCAGACTATGTCCGTGACATCCACCAGTTCGGCGGGACCGTCCTCGGCTCATCGAGAGGCGCCCACAGTCAGTCCCGAAGACGGTAGACTACCTCGTCGAGCTTGGTGTCAACTTGCTTCTCCCCATCGGTGGCGACGGGACACAGAAAGGCGCACAGGCGATCTGCAACGAGGTGATCCGTCGCAACAACGAGTCCAAATGGTTCAATCACCGCCTCAGCGTCGTTGGAATCCCAAAGACGATCGACAATGGTGAGCTGAACCAGAATAGATTCTTTAAGCAGAGCGCTTAGTTTTCATGTCCCGACATTGCGTTCATGGACCGCACGTTCGGGTTTGAGAAAGGCGTTGAGCTCGCACAGACTGCGATCAACGCCGCGCACGAGGAAGCCCGCTCCGCACTCAACGGCATCGGTATCGTGAAACTCATGGGTCGGGAATCGGGATACATTGCGCTGCACTCGTCGATGGCCTCCGGGAACGTCGACGTCGTTGTGATCCCCGAGGTCAAGTTCAAAATGGAGGGACTCGTCGAGCATGGTAACAAAATCACTCAAACTTCGCATGTGGGTATCTCACGCTATCCACTTTTCAGTCCTCCACAAGTTCAACTCCTCCCGGCACTGCGTTATCGTCGTAGCCGATGGCGCAGGCCAAGACGTCTGCACCCCACCTAACTCCTCCAAACAATTTGACGTCTCGTTCACCGAGAGTAAAGCAATAGTTCCCTCCCTCATCGACAACTGAGCTCAATGACCACATTTTTATAACTCCTTAGCTTTAGCTATTTAGTTTCAAAGTAATGTTTCTATTTTAGGAAGTGCCTGTCTCCCTCACCAAAACACTCGGCGGTGTCAGTGCACCAAACATTGTGTCTCCCTCGGTCTCCAATCTCTCGCATATATTCGTTCTATGACATTGTTGTCCAAAGGCGGAGCTCCTCCTTCTATGCAATAAAGATTACCAGTGGGCCAACAGTGCCTGATTTGAGATGGAGAGAGCTGATGCATTTTATTCAAAGGTGGCTTTGGTTCTTTGCAGCAACAAAAACATTTCGCTCTATGTTTCTTCATTGTAAGATCACCATGTTTAGTTTCTACTATATGTTCTTACATTTGTTCAAAAACGTGCACTCAAATGTGCCGTTCCTACAAGTATACAAGTGACCACGCTACTCAACACACAGAGCCAGTGGAGATTGAGACCACCAGGTTGGCCGGGGTGGTGGCCCTGAGTTGCCTGAAGTCCATACTCTGAAAGTGCCGAGAGATGGTGTTGGATTGAATTGTAGGACGGGGGCAATCTTGAGATCACTGCAAAGCATCGGTAGAAGCCCCAGTTTCACTTTGTCGAATAGGGCTTCCAATGCCATCATAGTAATCCGAGATAGGCTATCTGCCTATGAGGACAAAATCCCTATAGTCAAATTTGTGCAGCTTTGATTATGATCAGTATGAGCTGCCTGCGATGGATCTGTTACAAGTTGCTCGATCTCATTGAACGAGCTCGCTTTGTTTCCACCATTTCACCGCATCTGTCTCTCCATACCTCTCGGCCCACTCCATTGCATTTTCGCTCCATTTCAAATTGAGTCCACTCCCTTTCCACCAATCGAGAACCTCCATATGTCCCCTCATGCTCGCCCAATCCATAGCATATTCGGTATATCGCAACTCCACACCACTCGACTTCCAAAATTCCAGTACTTCGATGTGCCCATTCAAGCTCGCCTGATCCATCGCTTCGTACGTGTACTTCATCTCGCATCCACTTGCTCTCCACCACTTCAAAATGCCTACGTGGCCCTTCTCGCTCGCTTTGTCCATAGCAACGTGAGTGTACCTCATCTCCAGATTGTTGCTTTTGAACCAGTGAAGAACTTTCACCATCCCAAACTCAGATGCGCTATCCATAGCTCGAGCGGACCATCGCAACTCCAGGCCGCTCGATTTCCACCAGTCGAGAACATTGACGTGGCCGTGTCTGCTAGCAAAGTCTATTGGTGAGGTCGTGTAAGTCGGTTCTAACCCGCTCGACATTCCCCAGTCAAGCAAGTCTGTGCGTCCCGTGACGCTGCCCGTGTACAAACTAAACGTGCTTCCATGATTTAATCCGCTTGATTTCCACCATTCGAGAACCTCGATCGAGCTAGCACTATTGAACGCGTAAGGGGTGTATTTCAGCTCCAGTCCACTGGATGCCCACCATCGTAGGATCTCGATGTGGTTGTTCTCGCTGGCGAATTCGATGGCAGCTTCCGTATATCGAAGCTCTAGTCCACTATTTTTCCACCAATTTAATACATCGATTTTGCCATTCCGACTCGCATGATCCATCACGGCCTCGCTGTATCGAAGCTCAAGGCCTGACTTCTTCCACCATTCGAGCACATCAACGAAGCCGTTCATGCTAGCATAGTCCAAGGCGTCCTCGGACCAACGCAGCTCCAAACCGCTCGCAGCCCACCAGCTCAATACATCGGCGTGCCCTCTCTCGCTCGCATTGTCCATTGCAACCTTGCTCCACTTCAAACCCAGTCCACTGTTTTTCCACGCATCGAGGATCTCCAAGTGCCCGTTCTGGCTCGCACGGTCCATCGAGTTGGAGGAATACCTCAATTCCAAGCCGCTTCGAGCCCACCACCATTGGCATGCGGCTAGACTTCCTTCCTTGCTGGCGTAATCCAACGCTGTTTCGGTCCACATCAGCTCGAGCTTGCTGGATTTCCACCACTCGAGCGTATCTACGTGGCCATTACAGCTCGCAAGATCCATCGCATCTTGGGTGTACATCAGCGGGAGTCCGCTTCCCTTCCACCAATCCAGCACCCTCACGTGTCCATTCATGCTCGAGCGGTTGATAGCGGCCACAGTGTACTTCATCTCCAGACCGCTTGATATCCACCATTTCAACACGTCGACATGCCCGTTCTCACTCGCGAGGTCGACGGCTTTGGGAGTGTACTTGGGTCGGGGGGTAACAGATTTGAACCATCGGAGGATGCTGGTGTGGCCGTTTGCGCTCGCGGAGTCGATAGCAGCGGAGGTGTAGACGAGAGGGAGGGCGAAGCGTTGATAGAGGAGGAGCGGTTGGAGGAAGCCGTGGGCAGCGGCGTCTTTGATGGATATGGCGACGGGAAGGAGGAGAGTTCTGGTGTGAGGGAAGCGGAAGCATGTAGCGAGATTGAAAGCTTGCTTTGGAGCACGGCACGACTTGCCGAGGAGGAGCACGATGCGCTCGACGATCTCGATGGGAATTAGAAGTGATGGAGCACTCCCCGAGGTGTGCGACATCCGACCAGCGACGCTCCGTTGTGATCCGAAGATACGTTTTGCTAATTTTTAAGCGAGTGACGAATTGAATTGAACTATTATTGAATTGAATTGTTGGATTATTATTGAATTTGATTTATTATTCAATTATTGAATTATTATTGAATTGAATTGAATTTGTCCCACCATACATACAAGTTGAGAGTTTTACCCTCCCGTCTGGGCGATCGCTGTCTCTCCGTAGATCTATACCATAGCTATACTGTATCCTCAAAGGTGCGTAGCGTGCATGTTATAATAATGGCGAGTTGACTGGCTTGCCTACTAACACATCGCAATCAGTACCCGATGAAAGTACGAAGAGTGTGTCGGGCCTTGTACGACTACTCTGCACAGACCGATGAGGAAGTCTCGCTCAAAGAGGATGATTTGGTCTTTGTGACCGACGACTCCGACCAAGACTGGTGGTCAGTCAAAATCAACGCAAAGGATGCATTCGACGATGGTGGACAAATGCTTGTAGGGATTGTCCCTGCTTCCTACTTGGAAGAGGTATATATGTTCCTTGTGCGCCATAGTATCGCTTTCAAGCGATGGCGCTATCTGCGTCATTGGAGTAACCTGATATTTTCCGTTTTTGCCTAGGCGGACGGACTTGCGAACGTCGTTGCCTTGTATGCGTACGAGGCCAGAACAGACGAGGAACTGACCATCGACGAAGGAGTCTCTCTGATTGTTTACGACAATTCCAATGACGAATGGTGGCTCGTGGTGAATGGAGACGAGGTTGGGCTGGTTCCGGCCAGTTACGTCGGTGAAGGGGTAAGGATTTATGTGCACTGTCAGACTTTGTCTGATTAGACACTTTTATATAGGGAGAAGACGCTGCCAGCCCCACCGTTGCTCCGGAAGCCTACTATGGGGAGGAACCCAAATCTCCCACCATTGATCCGTCGGCACAAAAGAATGCCTTGCTCTCAGCTTTGGGGCCATCTGATGTTCCCAAGCGTCCATCAGCTCCAGCCGAAGAGACCGGACCGTCGGACATTAGATACTATGTTCTTACCGTGAGTCCGCTCATCGTTAATTACGTTGTATATTGATACTCGTTCTCAGAGGATAGACAAGAAGAAGAAGAAGAATAGCATCAAGGGTTTGATTGGATTTGATGATGACTACGTCATTTACTTTGTCCAAGCGAACAACAAGGTGGGGGTTCATCGTTTTGTTCAGGTCTCGATCGTGCTAAGGGATTATTTTCAGAAAATCATTCAAAAGTGGCCATACAGCTCCCTTTCCCGCTTCACCGAGAAGAAGGGCAAAAGGGTCACACTCGAGTTTGGCTCACAGACTTTCGACCTTGAAGGTGACAAGAGTGAACTTGCTGCTTTCGCCCAAAAGCTGGAGGAGTCCAAAACGAGGGTAGGACCATTGACTAAAGTTTGATTGGCGCTCTTATTTTTGATTGTCTCCGTAGAGCAAAATCTCTGCACCGATCCACTCCGTGGCCATGCCCGAGTCGATGGCAGTCCATATGCCACCGATGCCACCAAAAGCCGCGGCTCCCTCATCACCTATCTCTCCTGCAGCACACCCGATCTCGCCACCGACCGCGGTTGCACCGCCTCCCCCGGTCGGCCCTTCCCCGGCCGCTGCTGCCGCAGCAGCAGCGCCGAAGATCGCGATCGCGCTGTATGACTACGATGCTCAGGAGGACGATCAGCTCACCATTCGGGAGAACGAGAACCTGATGGTTTTGGATGACTCCGACCCCGAGTGGTGGGTGGTGAAGAAGGTTTCGAAGGCAGGAGGAGAAGGTGTGGTTCCGGCCACGTACGTGCAGGTTCGTAGTGTTGTTGGTATCATTCTCGTTATCGAGAGGCTGACACTCAATTAGCTGAAGCAGCGATTGCCTTCAGTGGATGATGAGGTCGCCTCGCCCGCTACACCGCAACGGCCGTCTCTTCCGGATCGTCATCAAGAACAACCACCTCCAATGATCCTTCCTCGTCCTACGAGGGTATGAGAATTGTTAGTTTTTCCTCTCAACGCTTAGGTGTGTCATTTCAGGTGGATGAATACGATGAACCGGACAGACCTGCTATACCCACTCGCCCGGTCCCGACTGTAGTGCCATCTCGCCCAACGTTGCCTGATCGCCCCACACGTGACGACGGTGCTCCAGCGCGACCGCCGTTACCATCTCGAGACCGGCGAGTATGTGTTCAGCCAGAGCGCAAAAACTTGAGCTAATGACATTATTACAGGACACGAGCCCCGTTCGCCCGACATTGCCAGGTGAGATCATAAACGTGATCTGGTTGTTCAGAGACTGATCTTTCATTGAACATGCACAGCCCGAGACGCGAGACCGGCACCTCCATCTGGCCGGCCAGCCACCCCCCAGCACGATAAGAAACCAGGCGAATGTATGTAGAGATTATGAAAGTTTTTGCTTTTATCCCTGATGGCTGCTTAAAGTCCCCGATCCCGCCAATGTGCGCATGTGGACCGACACCACAGGCGCGTTTAAGGTCGAAGCAGAGTTCCTCGGCCTGGTGGATGGAAAGATCCAGCTCCACAAGGTCAACGGCGTCAAAATCGCCGTGCCGTGGGAGAAGCTCGACCAGAAAGATCTCAACTTTGTCAAAGGCGTCACCGGCAACCCGAACATCTTTGGTGGCGACAAGACCATCGCGCCAACACCCGGAAGCGGTGGCAAGCCCTCGTACACGTACAACGGTTTCGACTGGCGCGAGTGGCTCGAGAAGACCGCGTCAATCAGCCCCGATGACGCAGAGCGGTATGCTCGAAAGTTTGTCACGGAGAAGATGGACCGTACGCATCTTCCTGATCTCGACCGCGACTTGTTAAAGGGGTTGGGAGTGAGCGAAGGCGATATTGTGAGGATCCGGAGAGCAATCCCTGGGTCGATGGCGATCACGTTGACGCCGCAGCAGAAGCAGGCTGTAATGGAGAGGGAGATGCTTGCGCAGGCGAAGAACTTGAGTCTGTTGGATTCCAAGCTTGGTCAGCGTGTTCAGGTATGCGCTTCTAATAGGAAAGCTGTTGGTGTTGTTAATTGGGCCTCGATCTTGCAGAGCGACGCAGGAAAATCAGATCAGATCCAATCTGATGAGGATTTGGCCAGGCAGTTGCAAGAGAATGAATATCGTGCTGCTGGAGTCACTCCACCTAAAATTGTGAAGAACACGAGCACACCGCGTCGCCGTAAGGATTCGATAAGTGGCAATTGCTATTGTGATTGACGAATCATCTTGTTCAGCTTCTGGAAACCGTTCAACGTCAACGTCGTCAAACATCAACGCACAGACTCTGTCCCTTGCGAAAGAGATTCTTTCCGCCAACAACACCATCCCGAAGTCGAGCTCTTCAACCTCGGAGAACAAGAAGTTCGTTGCTGGCTCCCCATCGCTTGGCGTAGCTGCTCTTGCCGCGAACAGTAGCACTGCAAAGAACGATCCATGGGCAGTAACGTCGAACGCGTCTCCGAAGCCAAACCCGGCGTCGCTTCCGGCAGGGGTTCCCACTAGTGTTCCGCCATTTGTTCCTGGGCTTCCTACCCCAGTACTGACTGGCTCGGCGAGCCAGACGGTGCCATTCCCGGCTTCTATACCGTCATCCGTCCCATCAACCGGATTCAACCCCACGCTGCCGATGGTCAACCCAGGAATCGGTCTTGCCGGTTTCGGAGCGACATCTGCGTTGGGTCTTGGTGCAACTGGGTTCGGCTCACCTGCACTGGGAGCTGCGGGACTCGGCACAGCAGGTTTAGGAACACCTGGTGTAGGAGCTGCTAGCCTTTCTGGGCTGGGAACCGCTGGCTTGGGTTCTGCTGGATTTGGTACTGCTGGTTTCGGAACGGCTGGACTTGGTACGACGAACTTTGGTGCGCTTGGAGGGCTAGGGACACCAGGTCTAGGCACGGCCGCCTTCAACCCCGCACTCGGTCTCACTGGGCTGGGTAGTGCACCACCGCCAATGCCATCATTGGCAACCAAGCCTATTGCACCGCTCTCGGCACCTCTGATCCCCACACCGCAAGTAGCGCCATCGAACACGTTTGTGCCAATTCCAAGTGCACGACCTCCACCGCTGGGCGGCATGGGAACTGGCGGTGGAATGAACTTGGGCGGCGGAATGGGAATCGGCCATGCTGGTGCTGGAATCGGAATGGGCAATTCTGGAATGGGAGTGGGCGGTGGGATCGGGGGCATGGGAATGGGCATGGGTGGAATGGGAATGGGAATGGGAAGTGCGCCAGTAACTACACAGAGCAATGTGGGACCAGGTGGAGTCGCAAAACCAGATTGGAACCAAGCTAGTAAGTGTTTGGTGAGAAGCCGAACACACTGTGCTGACTTCTCAATAGCACCACAGAACCCCTTCCCGAACGCACGCCTTGCGCTTCCGCCGGCCACCAGCAATGTCAACACGAACAGTTCGGCAGGTAAACATTCCTGATCTACCTTTTCTTGACAACATTTCACACCATATTTCTTTGCATAAGACCCATACGCTGCTTTCAAGACCGTCGATCCTAAGGCCGCGTCTGTATTCACGAACCCAGGGCTTGCGAACCAAAGCAGCAACAGCTTCCCTGGAGCGATGCCGTCTTCGTCGTTCGGAAATATGGGCATGGGGAACACGATGGGTGGGATGAATGGAATGAACTCTACCCCTGGATTCTCAAACATGTCAAGTATGTCGAACTCCATGGGAATGGGAGGATCACCGAATATGGGAATGGGCAACCTGGGAATGTCGACCGGTATGGGGATGGGTGGCACCGGCGGGTTGGGGAATACCGGAATGGGAGCTGGTGGTTTTGGTGTGATGGGCCAAGGGCCGGGTAATATGGGAATGGGTCAAGGTGGCGGTAATATGGGGATGGGCGGAATCGGTGGGACTGGCTTTGGGGCGGTTCCTGGATTTGGAGCGGCGGGATCGACAATGGGAGGTGGTGGAATGAACATGATGCAGCAGCAACAGCTTCAACAACAGCAGCAGCAACAACAACAGCAGCAGCAACAACAGCAGCAGCTTGGAATGGGAGGATATTATCGCTGATTCGAGAAAGTGATGTTGTTGATGGATGATGATTCATTCCATTCTTCTTCTCCATTCCTCATGTTTCTTCTTTGTGTGCGGTCACCATGTTGTTTTACTTTCAGTGTTTCGTTGGACATTGTGCGGGTCATGCGTTCCCTTGAACCGGCGGTTCCCTTTCAAAACTTTGCGGGTGAATGCCAAAAATAATGAGTGTTTCAAATCTCCCTTTTTTATCATTGGCGAAACAATGGGTGAAGTGTGTAGAGAAACCTAATGAGATCTCATTCCAATCCGTAATCCGTGACATACATGCTCTGCTTCAGCTAATAGAATCAGGCTACCATTATTTGTGGACAGACCACTACTTCAACAACATTTTTTTTCATAAACAAATTTTCCATAGCGTGTGAAACGCCAACCCAAAACTGTGCCATCAAGGTATATCGTGCAGGTTTAGCGTTGTTGTTGACCAATTTTCCGTTGCGGCTTTCCCGATGCAAATTTTGATTCCCTTCGTCTCGACCGCTGCCGCTGCAGTGTCGGTGCTGGCTGCCTTCTTGGGACTGATCAGGTTTCTCGCAGGCTTTCTGTTAGCCACTATCGCATTGTCATTCGTTTCGCCCTCCACAAATGCACTATCATTGTCGTACATTGCCGACTTCGTTCGCCGGAGCCCGTTCCATCGGGCTGCAATTATTTTACAGAGGTTTTCTAAGGTCCACACCACCACTGGGGTCAAAGGTAACAACCCATTCTTTGAAGACTATAAAAAGCTCAAATTGAATTTCTGCCAGAGCCGTTGGAATCCATGCTCTGGGTGTTTTTCCTACAAGTTTTGCCTTTGCTACTCCTTTTCGTTGAGGT
This sequence comes from Cladochytrium replicatum, assembly GCA_025526935.1. Lineage (NCBI taxonomy): Eukaryota > Fungi > Chytridiomycota > Chytridiomycetes > Cladochytriales > Cladochytriaceae > Cladochytrium > Cladochytrium replicatum. The sequence goes on from JAHLKD010000093.1 coordinate 42,853, forward strand.
GGTTCTTCCGATTGGGCTGTCAAAATGCCAAGTTGAGTCCACGGTCGACATCAAAGACCTGAGGCTTTTCAGGTGATTTTCAACGATCGATTCGCCTTCTCTGTGTCTCACATTTTACATATGCTGTTCAGCAATGTTTCAGATCAGTCCGACCTCACTGCGTCCACTGTTGATCGAACTGACTATGAGGAGCTCTATCAGAACCGAGACTGTTATTTCTTGGACGGTTGTACGCAAATTGGAAATGCGAGCTATCGAGCCTCCTGGCTTGGAGCTCGTGGGCTTGGAGACCTTGTCTTTCGGGAGTACAAAAGGAGCCTTTTAACGGGAGAAATTCTGATGGAGACCCCTCGGATCACGCGCTTAGCGTCCACCAGGCTCGACACTCCGTCAGCGGAATATGCAGGGAAATTGCTCATCGATAGGGAAATGGGAGGGTTTTCTCCGGTTAACCTCGTCTCTCCCGTGAGAGACGGGCGCATTGTTGTTGAAAGCATTTGGATACGACCACATATTGAGTGCATGCACACCGGATTCCGAGCGAAAGTCAATTTAACTGAGATTCAAAATATACTTGGGGAAGAATTCACCATGGAAGATGCCGGAGGTTTCAAATACTTCCCATCGGCCGAACCTGCTGAACCTACTACCACTGAGATTCCAGATCTCTCTTTCCGAGCCTGGAAACAAGGCGTACTCTTGGCAGATATATACGCTGGACGTGTCATCGACTATTTGAATCAGACTAACGACCCTCTATGGGTCAATCGAAACGTGAATGGGTCGACTCAAACATTGCTTAACAATCTTCCTGCCCACTTCAATCTGACGGGAAAATTTGCGGTCGATCCTTTGCTTGGCATTAGGCCCGATGGCGGAGATGAAGCTACCAAAGTGAGACGGTTATTTGGTGATAGGTGCGATGGATTCCAAATTCGGGAACGGTTCAATTCTGCACGACGCAAACCCGATACGAGATGCTGGTTTGTGTTCGGCTCCAAAGAAAAGGCTCCAGAGCTGTTGGGTCGAAACGTCGAATGGCGAGATATGATGTCTTGCGCTGTGCGCATCAATATCTCTCTGGAACGTTCGACAATCGATATCGCAAACGGGAGCGTTTCGAATGTGATTCCCAGCCGCCTGCCGATTCCAACATGGTGGGCCATCGAGAACCCAACTACTGCGTTCCCCGAAGAGGCCAGTCTCACGATGTCGGTTATCGCACCGTACTGGCGCATCGGATCGTGCAGTAGCTCTAATTCAGCTGACAATACTTCCGCTCCATTGGGATGTGACTCTTTCCTCAGTTCGACTGTTTCGTGGCCTGCTGGGGAAGCGAGCTACCGACCGTCTTATCCCAGTAGCATCCCCAGATACGCTTTTGAGAATCTCGTTGATTATGGGCTTGCCCAACCAGACGGTTTCCGGAATATGCTCGTTGGGAAATTCAGCCAGTATGTGCGTGATCGATGGCACGGGGCATCCCAGAAAATCTTGCAAGGTAACGTCACCGGGAATGCAACATTGCAACGGGAAGGCGAGCTGGAGTTCACCGCTTACATGCGTCAATGGTGGACCGATGGTGCAGTCAACACGGTCGGTGGTTGGCGACCGCAATTTCGAACCGTTGAAGCCATGAGTCGTCGAGAAGCTATCTGCCACGATCCCGCTTATGCGTTTCAACTGTTTCTGTCCTTGGGTCTGGCCATTCTGTTGCTTGTTGTGAGATCGTTCATGGCAAAGCTGTGGGCGGGCGGCGTAACGGCGCTCTGGAAACGTCAGATTAGAGGAGCTGCACAGCTGGACGTTGGAAGAGCTGTCGTGAACACAGCAGCGGCGATCGAATGGACCCAGCCGACACCACAGCCTGAAGTTACGACTGTCGCGGGTGTCGAGTCTTCAAAAGCGTGGGCGAAAACAGATGGATCGTGGAAGACAACTCCATTATTCCGGGGCGAAGGCGAAGGAGTCACCGAGCAGAACGCTAGTGAAGCACAAGGGGTCCTTGCCAAATTGTCGTTAGCGTTCTTGGCGGTGGTTTATTTCTTGAAAAATAGGGATTGAACTTAGTTTCGTATGATTATTTTCATTTTATCAATGAAGTTCAAGTTATGACTTGAGTATAATAACTGATATGGCACAAAATACGCAAACACACAGAGATAACCTTAGACAACAGCTCCAGAGACACAATTTGCGGAATATATTATCTCGGTGGACAAAATCGTAACTAGGGACAATGCCGCTACTAGATGCAAACTTTGGGATCAAGTTCAGCCAGATCAGCCATAGTAGTTCGACGTTCACGGAATGTCGGGTAAAATGCTACGTGGAAACGTGCGGCAACGCCTACTCCAGTTGTTTCATCCATTGCTGCTGGCGAACCATGCGAATGATCAACCGGGTTCGCCGTTGCTGACATGGGAACTGGCAATGGTCTAGCCCCTAAGGCAAATCGGACTTTGCGAAGCTTCAATAGTCGCTCGGAAGCTTCGTCGCTCGCTGGCTCGTGAATTTGCTCTTGGCCTTCCGTGGAGGTTACTGGGTTCAAGACGTCCGACTTATCCCTCACAACAAGGTGAATGTTTCCTGCGCTGTTTTGCATTGATGAGTCGCGCTGGTTGATCTTCGCCGACAAAAGTATAGACCCTCCCAATCGGCGATCTTCATTTTCAACGGTCTTGACCAACGCGGAACCAAGATCCAGTCTCTCAGATACTTCCAACCATTTCCTTGCCCATGTCCACGCGCTGGAATCCGCGGTAGAAATGCGCACCACAAGAAGAGTAGCCACCAAGAATATGCACACCCAGATTTGCACTAGATATAACGGATCGACGCAGAATCGAGCTTCCCGCCGAGACACATCAATCAGCTCAAGCGGTGGGCGGGGACCCGTGAAAACATTAGCCGCCCCGTCCGTCCACCAGACTCTCATCCGCTGCTCTAAAAGTTCACTCCATTGAGAATCGGACGCATTGCTAGCTTGTAAAACCTTGGCTACACTGAGCCACTCCTGGCGAACTCGTGCGTCCGTAGCCCCGTCGATTGGGAAAGTAAAGGAATCAAAGACCATATTCCACGCACCCTGGCCCAAATTCGATGCAAGTCCGTCGACCAGGAGACCCGATAGGAGAGCACTGGCACCGGCAGGATGCGGCAAAGTTGGCCCAGGCACTTGGTCGCACGCAGTGTCATCTGTTCCATCTGATGGCGGGCACGAACCAAGCTTCCATAGTGGAAAAGTATCGGCGACGGTTACGTTGGGACGTTCGAGCGCCCACGTCGCCGGAAGGGGTTGGCGGAGCGGTGTAACTCGCGTTACGGCACGCGACCGAATTTGAAAGATCGTGTCCTCAACAGTGTAATTGACCCTCCCACCGCATAGAACAATTTCACGGAGAAGAGTGCCGTTGTTTCCAGGTTCTGTATCTGGTGCTGGAGCGAGGACCTTGTACCAACATCCCGTGAAAGGGACGCGCCTTGACGAGTTGAATATATCCGCACCGCCAATTCCTGCACAAATAACGCCGATACTGAGATCAGTGATATTGAATGTCGATTCTGGGAAGAACTGGGTGAATACTTTCTTGTCGTAATATCCCTTCCGAGCTGTGACGTTGAATTGTTTGGGCCACAATGCTGCCGCTTGGGCAGAGGTGTAGTTTCGGTCAGTTGGTGGTGCTAGGTAGCTGTATGTGCTATTTGGTTGTTTGGCACCCTCAATAAGACCTTTGCGGAGTCCAGCAATCGTGACTACCCAGTACCTATGCACGACATCAGTTTTCCGAGCTTTGTAGCTCCAGCAGCGAACTTACTTCCAAAGAATCCAGCTGAGAGGCGGGATCCCGTCTGGATCATATGGGTATTCGCTAGGCAGATTCTGAAATGCGTCAACATTCTCAATCCAGTAGGATGCTTCATCACTTGATAATGTATAGTTCGTGTTTGGAAAAATGCGCATTCGGAGGCCCGATTTCATACAGGACGCTGAATGAATGGTCAGAAGTTACTCCAATTATCTGGAATCGAAACTCAAGACAAAATACCTTCAGGTCGTGCCCAGATGCTTCAAGAAGAGCACAAATATTTAGTTATAGGGCACCAAGTGAATGGTTAACCAAAACTAACCTTCGAACCTTAATGTCCCCATCCGAATGTGGTGTGATCATCTTGACAGGCGACACCCCCCCATTCTTCCAATCGATAATCATACGGCCAGAATAAATGGCTTCCTCCGTATAGTTGAGATGAAGGATGTCCACGAAAGCAGCATTGCCTGCTAGAAAATACTCTCTTTGACCTCCCCCAACAGGCTCACTGGATTGCCCAAACAAACGGAAGGTAAAATCTCCAACTCCGCGCGCATTCGTTCCGTTCTGTGAATTCGCCCCGATCCACAGGTCACGGTAGTCAGGTCGCATTCGTACAATGCCTTCCATCCCAGGGCAGCGTTTGTAAGCCAAAGCGCCGCAGACGCGATAAAGTGTCACATTGTCGACATCGGTGTTCAGGTCGGTGGACGCACCCAGCAAAGTGGGATCTGACACCTCAAAAGTGGAGGTTTGGTTGAGGTTGAAGGGAGTTAGATAAAATTGATCACATTCATGGACACCGAGAGGAGCGACCAGACCAGAAAATAAGAGAACCACAGGGCATAAAGTGATCAGTAACACCCATGACGGTGGTATCCGCGAAATTTGAGGTGCGGCAGTTGGATGCGTTTCGAGGTCGGCTGGCTGTTTGCCAAGCTCAGCCAGCTTTCCTTCCGTCCGCGAAGCAAAGAGGTCGAAAAGGCCAGGTCGGCTCAAGAACTTGTGAATGTAACTTGCATGGACCAAGTTGCTGATTGCAGTTATAAACGAGTAGGAACGAGGTTGATCAATGAAAGTGATGGCCAGAGTTGCAGCGACTAGCGACACGACGATTTGCACGACAAGAGCCCACGCAGCAAGAAACGAAGCGCCGACGGTGATGGAACTCACAAAGTCAGGGAACACAACGACTGCCATTCCTCGGGAGCCAACAAAGCGTGAGAAAAAGTTGTGCAAGTGGGGATGGCACGGAAGCAGCAAATTTTCTGTGGCACATTTTATAAAACATTTCTGAATAAACATTATTAGTGAATAGTTCTACAAACAGAGAAGACTAGCCCAAGAAACGGATGATGGATGCTGCAATCTTAGGAATTAGCATTTCTTTGATTTGAGAACTGCAATAGTTGCGTGCGTGATCCATCCTAATCCATTTCGGTTCCGATGCGAGCTTCCATGCTCTCTGATCCATAACCTCAGGGAGCCATGCCATCAGTGCCGGCGGACGAAAAAAGATCGTGCTTTGCGTATCATTTGGAAAGAGCGTCTCCCCAATGACCGCATTCGCTGCGAATGACACGTAATCCTTGAAAGTACACGAGTCGGCGGGCAAAAACGTTCTGCGTACAGAACGAGTATTCATTTTCCAGACCGGATTATAAATTGGCTCCCGGTTTCGAATAGAGATGAGAGATATGACCTAAGAAGAACCGTTGAAATTGGTTGAATGACCCAACGATTCTCAAAGAACTTTCCCAAAACGATTCCAGGAGGAGCTGGTTCACACCGTATCGAACGTTGGTCTCGATGATAAAAGTTGAAAAGTCACATTGATGTCCAGAAACGAAGAACCCAGAATGATAAAGGATCGCGTGATTGCAGAATATTGAACTCCTCACGCTGCCGTTTCCGGGGCATTCAAGAACACGCCGCCAGAATTAAGAATCTGTCCGGGAAAAATTTGGATCTCTTTCGTTTGGTATAATTCGCCAGTTTGAGGTTTTAGTCCAGTTGAGCATATAACATCAATACAAACACGAACGCAGAGGAGCAACAAGAGTCTGTGGGTCCATTGGGACAGAAAGACGTGAGAGGTTGAAGATTTGTGGAAGTTGAAGTGCACTCCTGCCTGACGTCAATTGCCGTCCCCCACGGCTGCTGGAATGAGGGAAGCAGGTGCCAGGCGGCTCAATACGGTTCCAGGCTCACCGAGCCTTGCATGACGGAAGGTAATCTACTGTGAGCGATCCGAACGGCGTGATGCCAAAAACGGCATATGCGCGAGAGAAGTGTCCCGCGGTGATGAAACGCTTCGTCGGCAAAAAGGTTGTTGGAACGGAAAATTGAGCATGTTGGCAGTAGTCTGCAAGGGTGAAAGCCAGGCAGTTGTGATTGGGGCACTATCGGAGACGACATAAAGGTCGACTGGTAAACTGTGGAGGTGTTCAAAAGCATGGCCGTGCGAAAACCCCCAGTCGCAAAAGTCCATGCTATGATCGACCTTACGAACCGTCTGACTGTTAAAGAGTGCACTCAAGACGTGCTGGAAATGCTCGTTTCAACGCAAAGTCGTTGTTATTGAATTCCCGTTTGTATCTTAAACCTTGGCGATTTAAATTAATGGTGCCGACATCCCATTTCATGGTGTCGACGATGTTGAGATCGACAATAAGCTCGTTGGCGCCGATGTCTATCGAACACGCCGGTCGTTCAGAAAGAAGGTACAACAGGCTTTCACGCATATTATGATATCTGTGGTTGCGTTCCCTTTAAGATACATATAATAACATGTCCCTGAAAAGTATTTACCGCGAAGGACAGCTAGAAACGTTCATATAACATCCCCAGGAAAGCAATTCGCAATGCTTTGAAGGGACAATGAAGTCTAAACCGAGCAGCTGTCCCCTGGCAAGTGGTTCCCTTCACTCCCCCCTGGCAAGTGTTTCCCTTCATTCCACCAAATTCCCAAACGTGTTGAATTATCTGGGGGAGCACTGTGTAAAGTGGTTCCGGTGTCACCAGATTATTAGCAATGAACAGCAACTTTGACAATATGCTGTCGACGTCGACATTGACATCCCTCCTTTGGATTCTCTCCGAGATGGATTCCTTCAACGACAAAACCTTCTCGTTTGGCGATTCCGACGTTCTGTGAAGCATCTAAAATGTTAAATGTCACAAGTTTAGTATTCTGTTTGAACAAAAAAATTGTTGTGATCTCATTGTTGCTGTTTCATTTCATTGCCGAAATGCGTATTCTGATAAATAGCATAGAATCAGTCTCCCAGTACATCAATCCATCAGTTTCTCCTTCACAAGCTTCTCAGAGTACGCCCACAGCCTGTCCCTCAGCTCTTTATCCTCCGCCGCAGCCCCCGCGTTCTTAACGTGCTTCCCGACCGGAACAAAGTACTGTCCCCTGTAATCTTTTCCCTCGATCTCGGGCGACGTGGCGGCGTACACCTGCGTGAGAGCCCCTTGAACTGGGGTCATAAGGAACAGCGGGAGGAGCGGTTTTATAAGCGGGATCAGGGGACGGAAGATCTTCGCACTGATGGAATTCGACTCGTTGACGGCGGATACAGGTCCTCGTGGAAGTTCAGTGTTCACCCCTCCCTAGTATTGAGGTAAGCTATTGATGATGTTCGGAGTACGGCACTTACGGGGTGAATCGCGTTGACCCAGACTTTTTTGCCTTCCAACCTCTCTGACAGACCCTTGGAGAACAATATGTTTGCGAGCTTGGATTGTCCGTAGCGCTGGAGCGGGGTCATGGCCTCCGGTTCATTGATCTTGTCGAACAGGATCCCGCCTTTGGGATGCACGACGTACGCACCGGAACTGACATTGACAACGCGGGACGGTGCGGATCGTTCAAGAGCCGGGAGAAGTGTGGTAGTAAAGCAAAAATGACCTACGACGCGGCAAAATTCCCCGAAATCCGAAATGAGCGGATTTGTCCATAATAACCGGTGTGACGAGTCTCACCAATGTGGTTGATGCCGAATTGGGTCTCGATCCCGTCTTTCGTGAGCTCAAACGGTGTCGCCATGATTCCTAGTTGTAGAATAAACTCTGTCCTAATGAAACCCATTCACTTCAACACGCACCTGCGTTGTTGATCAAAATGTGAAGCGGCCCGCCGCTATTGACGAAATTCTCCGCTGCCTGTTTGGTCTGTTTGAGGTCCGACAAGTCCAGCCGCAGAAACTCGACTTTGGCGCCTGGGAACTCCTTCCGGACCTCCTCTATCGCCGGAAGGGCACGTTCCGGGCTGCGGGCCGCGAGATACACCTTTGCATTCTTCTGCACGAGGACTTTGACGGTTCCGAGTCCGATTCCGGTGTTCCCCCCCGTGACGATGGCAACCTGTGAAGATGTAGGTATTATTGTGGGAAGCTGGCGTGCGATGTGTTGTGGGATACCTTTCCAGTTAGATCGGGGATATCTTCAAATTTGAAGCCCATTCAGTGTGTTCGATAGGAAGACGATTGAAACAATCACAAATTTTACTTTGGCGTGGGGGATACTGGGAACGTACTCCCGAACCTTACCTGCCCTCAAGCTTCAAAACGGGATGGCAGGTTCTCAGCAGAGTCAACCAATCGTTGCAGCATTACTGTTTCCCCTTCTTTGGCATGACCTCGGAAATGGTATGTTAAGTTACCTTGTACCCTTCATTTGATACATTAATCGAAAGTAACATTGTACCCCAACATTTGATATATTAATCCACTGTGATACCAGCCCATCTACTCATCACACCATTCTTCATACTCCAGGATTGCTCTACTCCCTTCCCAATCATTCCCACGAACCCTGATCAAACTGCCAGCTGCTCTCGCAACCTGCAAAACTTGTAGTGCTGGAACAGTGCTCTCCTCTCGCAGAACGTCCTCTCCCTCCCACCCTCCTCTCTCGAGCACTTTGGACACCTCATCTCAAGCCCCACCGCAGGCTTCAAACTCTCCAAATGGAGCAGCATCCCCCAGTCCCTCTTCACAACCGACTGTCCGCACACCCCGCATGGCACATACCCATACTCCTCCTCCCCGCCCGCGTCCTCCTCTTCCCCAACGATCCGCGCAACGTCCCGCGCGACATCGGGGACCTCGGAATCTTCGACAACAGAATGGCGGTTCACCTCGTGCTGGTGCTTGTCGGCTTCAGTCTTGAAGGTGCGCGCGCAGCCCGGGTGGGAACATTGCAAGGAGCGCGGCGCGTCGGGACGCCAGGTGGGGCCGTAGAGCTGGAGTTTGTGGACGGTGTGGACGTGCTGGGTGTGTGCGCGGACGGATGTGAGACGCTTTCCGCAGTGCTCGCATGGGAAGTCGCCTTTTGCGTCCGGGAGTTTGGTGCGATTGCGGCGCTGCTGTGGGAGTTGAGGCGGTTTTATTGAAAGTGATGCGACGGAAGGTGAAGGGCTGGGTTGTGATATTGATTCGGCGGTGTCGACCGGTGGATTGGGCTGGGGTGATGCTACATCATTATGTGAGCTACCATTTTCCGCTTCTACTGCCGCATCACCGTGGTTTGATCCGTCTGACTCGTCCCAAACAAACCGGAAAAGCCAGCTCGGCATCTCACTCTTTGTATGCCTTTTGGTCGCAGCGTTTTTGAACGAATGGCCCGTCTTGTTGCGCTTGCATACGTATCCTGGAAACAGTTCTTCTTGGAACGGTGTCCTACTCTCGAGACGTAGGTTCGCTCGCGCAGCTTCACGAACAAGGTCCCATCGTTCTGCCTGGCCGTGCACAACGGATATACAAATGCAGGGAACGGGCAAAAGCGGTGATGCTGAAGATGGTTTTTTCAGAATATCCGCAGCGCTTCTGAAGAAGTGAGCCATGAGAAAGCGGTGGAGTCTGAAATCTTCCGTTCCTGAACAGTAAAACGTGTCAGACCAGTTCTGACTTAAATCAGCGGTAATCAGAAGTTACCTAAGTGTGGGTGATTCCAGTAGATAATATCGAACTTTGTTTCACCATCACACAATGCAAAGTCGTATTTGTCCAGCTCCCATGCATTGATTCCATGCAAAACTGTAGCATTTGGAGAGAACTTGCGAATGGCGGGAAGTATTTCGCGGACTTCCGGGTACTTAACGGCTAAAGCATGCTCAGTCGGCTCGAAGGACGTAGCGATAACGTGAACCTTTGCAGGGTCTGGAGAGTGTAATGAGAGGTAGTCGTGGGCAGGAGAGCGAGCGGAAAGCGAATGTGGAGAGTTCCAGAGTAGCTTAGCGAGAGCCAGAGAAAAGCTGAAGTTGCCGTCGCCGAGAGCGAGCACGTTAACAGTTGGATCAGATTCGCAGGAAGGCATTTGGAAGAGAATTTTGAACTGGTAAATTCTGTGGCTTGATGAGAAGATTTTCTAGTGGCTTTGTGATGATGGATATTGTAGTAACAGAAAATAGAAATTCAAGCAGAAGTTAGCGAATCATGGACAGGATCCTGGGGATCACCCAACAACAACAGCAAGATTCGAATTTTCATCCACCAACATATGATCCAGACCCAGTTCCCGAAACAAAAAGGTGAAACCACCGATGTCCATTGCAATCACAGACCTCGCCTGACAATAACCGTGATCGCAGACTTCTGGTCGCCGGTCGGAAGATTTGGAGAGCATGGAAACGTTACTCGGACAGAGCAACCTTTCTCTGGCTCAAGCATCTACTTCTTCAATCCGTATGTTTGTTTTATTGAATTTCGTCGAGAAAGTTTACTGGGATTTCGACTCCATACAGGAACAAACCCTTACCCTCGAAGTCCTTCGAAAACTCTCGCCAAAAGAAGCCGAGCTTCTTAAAGATCCGATTGTGCAAGCACGAGTTCGATTTCGGTAACTACTTTTTGGTATATCTAGAACAACTAAAATGAACATGAGCAGGCTCGGAGGAGAAGAGTTTCCACCGGTGATTTATTACAAGATTTTTACCAAGGGCATGAATGTGCACTATCTGACAGGATCAAGACTGATCGCTGCCGGCACTAAGGTAAGGTAAACAAACTTGATAATACGGTGCAGAATAACTTGATGACGGTTTAACAGGCTGCTGAGGACTCTTGTAAAATCATGGGGCCGCGATTGTACATGGAGAAGGTCATCGCGACAGAATACCGACGTCGTCTAAGAACTGTCGCAGAGCCTATCGATGTGACAAACACTATGGAGTACGTCCAGGTTGGTTGCAACGTTGCGACACCATCTATCACAACCCGTCGCTGAAAATGATAATCTAGTATTTGAACGTTGTTGATCAGCAACCACCGCAGCTTGGTGGACGGAATAACGGTTGGAGAGAGCTCTCTGATATTCGTGAGTAAACTGTGTTCATCTTCACGATTTCTCTGACAACATTTCTTTATAGCGCTGACAAACCAGACCTGCGTTTTGCTCGACCTCACACGCACGCGGCGCCTCCGTTCCGCGTAAGCAAGCAGATTCTACATTCGTCTATCTGAAACTGAAAAACATTGTTGCTTAGTCATTCTCAAAGCTCCAAACAACGTAATGCGAGACAAGGGCACAAAAGAAGGGCTAATAAAGCGCAGAAGCGGTCGGAGGTTAGAAAGCCACCGTACTTGTTTGATGAAGACTCACGACTCAGCGGGGACGAAGATGTCGAGAATGGAGGGAACGATGTGGAGGAGAATGAAGACGACGCGGAGCTCGAGGAGGAGTTCAGGAGGTTGTTTGAGTGGACCAGGAATTTGACTTCGGATGACCTGCGTGATTATATTGTGCATGTTTGAAAAATGTAATATGGTACGCTGTTTGCTGTTTGGAACAATGGACAATGGAAGTATCATGTAACGGGGTCAATAGCCCATACGTTACATGAATTATCTTTTGAACCTTTGAAGCAGTAAAAGATAATGAGTGAAGGTTTTCGGCAGAGATTTTGGCTTTACCTGTGATGATTTTGTTTCCTTCGTAGTTGAACGAACAACCAAAGATTTCATCTGCATGTCCTTGGAGGATCTGTATTCCGCATTCACAAAGGGTTTGCTATTAGTGGAGAATAAACAGGACGAAGCAGCCTCACCTGCACGCATTCTCTGGTTTTGACATCCCAGAGCTTTGCGGTATTGTCTCGACTGGCAGTCAACAGCATCGACCCTTGCGGATTAAACAGCACCTTTCAAAACAATTACCGACAAATCATGGAGAGTCACTTACTACAGGGGCACTCACCTTGGACACTTCGTTCTGATGTGCTTTGATGGTGGCGATACACTGAAACGAACCCGCATCAAAAATTCCGCAGGTGCCGTCGGCACACGCCGTCGCGAAATAGTTTCCCATGAGGTCAACTGCGACGTCCAGAACCTCGTCTGTGTGCACACTAATACAGTTCACAATTTGGCATAAGTGATGATGGGAGGCTGCATCAGCAGTTTATGAAACTTACGCTAGATCGCCGGCAAGCTTCCCAGTCACCGTGTCCCAAACCTTTGCAATGCAGTCCGTCGACCCGCTAACCACCTGCTTCGAGTCTGCGCTGAATACAGCTTGCGATATTTCTGCCCGGTGGCCAATCAACTTATGCATTTCTCTGTGATAGACGTTGGGCTGGGCGGAGGTTTCAAGGCTCATACAAGTTACTTTTGCATTCGGACGTCCCAAATTATCATGGTGCTGTCGAACGATCCGGTGAGGATCATGGAATTATCTTTGCTGAAGGAGCCACAAATTACTTCGGCTGAGTGTCCCTGGTGTTGAACGACCGTTTTAATCACTGTCCAATGACGAGAGTTGCATTTATCTACCTTAAATTGATGCAATTCGTGTCCGCTTCTTACGTCCCATATCGCTGCAGACCGGTCCATGCTTGTAGTGAGCACAAGGGTACTTTGGGGATTGTTGGTTGCGACACCAACAATTTCACCACTGTGACCTTGAAAGGTGTAGTAACACTGCCCAGTTTCTGCACTCCAGAGCTGGATGAATTTTAAACTTGTTCATCACATCTGATCATGATTTTAGGTTGAGCGTACTTTGGCAGTTCGATCGAAAGACCCAGTCACAATCTTGTCGCTACAGAGGCAATAAGCTCGCCAGTTAAATGAAGGCTCACATCTTGCCTGTATGGGAGGTTATATGTCAATGCGTAAACAACATTTTTGTGCCCCTCCAACGTCATCAGTTCACGTCCATTGTCAGCATCCCAGATCTTACACAAACGGTCGTAGCTGCCAGTAATACACCTGTTCACAACACCAACGGTCAAAAAAATTGTAGCTTTTGATCGGACTCTGCTCATGCCTGTTTCCTGATTTATTGAACGCGCAGTTCGTCAATGGCATCATATGTCCACGAAGGCGGTGCTTAAGCTTATACCCTGCGGTCGCTTTTGTGCAGACTTTCTTTTGAAGCCCTAAGAAATTTGATTTAAGTATTTCAAAAGTACGAATGGAAGTAACCCACGAGATAGGATCTCCTCGACGCGATCAAGGCCAAGCTTCAGCAACATCGGTTCACGCTCGACCATTGATCGTGTGACGTTCACCAGGTCCATCCTGGGATCTTATGGTGTGAGAATAGTAAGAGTAATTTGGATATGCTGTTACCCGCATCCTATCTCAGCAGCGGGAAGTGTGCGTTGCTGAATCTGGCCATCCCCATTCACGAACTCAAGTATCAAAGCTTTTGCGAAGGTATAAGATAGAGGACTCGACGTATATTTCATTAATTTGCCTGGAGGAAAGTATCGAAGCAACACCTTCATCAAGAATATGGGGGTAATATCAATCAATAATGCTTTGGGATGCCTTTCTATTGGCTTAGACATTTTCGAATTCATATTCTTCGAGTATTTTTCAGGTGTGGCTTAGTGTTTCTATTTTTCTATCTTCCTATCTATCACGCAAAAGGTGAGCGAACAGCTGTTTGGACGAGGTTGTTGGTGGAATGATGAAACCCTTTAGACGGGCGGACAGAAGGGGCGTACTCTTCTAGCCTTACAACCTAGAACTTCGCCTCTCCATGTTGAATGTCTACGCTGACCACTTGTCCTTGTCACCCTCCAAATCATTCATTCGTTCAATCGATTGGAACTTGTCTCATCTTTTCTTTTGTTACCAGGTAACGTGGGTCTTCTAAAAGTTCCGCGAATAGCCAAGTCCAAAGTTATTCATTGTACAATGTCAACTCTGTATTTTTTGTCTGCAATAAACAACACTAGTGCTCCTGGAGATCAATCCACGTTCTTGAACGATCCAGGTCATCGACTTATGAGTGAGTCGAGCGTATCGCACCTTCAGCGTCCGCTCTCCACAAATATCGAACCTGGTCTTTGGAGGCCCGTCATAGAGAACACGAAGGAAGACCGAATACAGAAGCTTCCGTTCGAGATTGTAGCATGCTCGGGATGGGATGATGACTACCCTCCAGAGGAGTTGTTGATTCAGAACCATACACCGCTTGCGAAAGGATGGCAGAGCCAAAGGTGCCTCAATAGAATGTTCAGCAAGCTTTGTTTAGCTGACATACATTCAGGTTCTGTTCGTATCCTCAGCGACTGGTGGTGCGGTTCGTTGCCGGAAATTGTCGAGTACGCAAGTTGCAAATTTTATCACACCATTTCAAAGTTCCTACCAAACTGGAGTTCTACATCGGCACTGCCCTGAATGTTGGCAATGCGACAGCGAACGAAGAATCAGATTATGAACTAAAGCTGCCGAAGAGCAAGCTTGAGACCATGTCTGGGCAAACAGGAAAGCAGATCGTATTCACCGAACTGGGGTAAGTGCTCCCAGTATCTGTCGTTTTGGCGTTTAACACTGAGTTTGAATACAGCTTTGTTACTCTTGGGGACAATGCAAGCACCAACTACCGTGCCAGAGAGCTGAAGACGATCCACCTTGACGCCAAAGGCAGTGTTTTGCAGATCCTGGTGCATCGATGCTATATCAACCCATTGAATCTGTATAATCAAGTCGGAATTATCGGTCTCAACATGTTGGGAGAAATTCTAGACACCAATTACATCATTTCAGGGTATGAAGAGGGAACATATCCTCTTTTAGGAGTATGGACTATTCTTTCCGCAATATCTTCGTTTCTTGATGACGCTTCTGCTAGCTTGACCCTCTCAAGCAGTCGCTCCAAACCAAACACTCTGGACAATCGCCCGAGGCAACAATTCCTCGGAACAATACAAACGCGGCTTATTGGGGCCAACTTATGTCGACCGATGTTGACGCAAAGATCGCTACAACGAAGGATTTAGCATTTGATATTTACCATGATGAACAAATTGCCACGCTTATTGATGCTGTACTTGAAGCGAAGAAAATTGCGGTTGCCGGCAAGTTGCGATCTCTCCCTGGTATCATTTTTTCTGATTCTTTTTGTTTTATTCCCCTTCATTTAGAAGAGAAGTTTCCTCTGGCAAAATGTCTGGCAAGTCTCTTTGATCTATGCGTTAAGGTATGTTGCATTCATGGGTACCCAGATACTCTTGCTGATTTCAATCATAGGCCGGGAAGGAGATTGCGCAGATGATGGTTTCCAAGCATAGAGCCATCGAGGCAGAACAGTATGACAGTGCCGAGCAAACGAAGGTACACTCCAAACAATTTCCCGCAGTCATTTTGCTGACGATTTGAGGGCAACAGAAGGACATAGAGTGGATGCGCTTCTCTCTGCTTGCGAAAATAGAAGAGCTCGGCCTTCGTTTGACAAAAGATGAGCGTATTGTTCCCGCAAAGGGGGAATATCCCACTGCAAAGTCTCAGACTACGATATCCACCAAAACTGACAAAAAGCAAGTTAGGGAGCTCAAACAACACAACAAACCGAACACAACCGTTTCCGTCAGCACCGAAGAGCACCCTCGAAGAACGAAAAACAATAACGCACCTATCCCTCCACAAGACCACGGAAAAGCGGACGCATCAGTCTCAACCTCATTCTCGGATATTTTCAAAGAGCCAGCTCGGGACCTGAAACCGGCAGGTTTGGACGACCCCGAACGATTAAGCGCAGACGAAGAAGCTCTATGGGCAGTCCCCATCGACGTCCACGGCATCTTTCTGATCCGATGTCTTCTCACGCCAAAATTCAAACTACGCGAATTCGCGCTCTCCGAAGTCTCCAAACGGCTCGACCTTTGGGATCGCCGCCAGCATGAGCGTCGCAAATTGCTCAAAAACAAGCGCAGAGAAAAGGCCGTCGGACAAGAAACGCGAGAGCTGCGACGGACGAATCGACATGCGAACTCGGACAACGAGGAGGTGCGGTCTGCGAGACGGAGGCGAAGATCGTCCAGCGTGGTTTCTTTTCGGAGCGACGATGGGAATACGAACCGGACGTGGAGTTCGAGAGTGAGCTCCGATGATTCAGACTCACAAGTCACGGAGGCAGTTCGAACACCGAGCAGAAAAGTGGACAACAGTAGCTCGAAACTGAATCCTCTGCTCAAGCAACTAGATGATTCGGACGGAAAGGAGTCGATCTGGACTCGAGAGCAGCTTCTCGAACAAGAACAAATTCGCACACGATGGTACGGCGAAGTTCAAGCCAAGCAAGTGAGTGTGGAAACGTTCTTGCGAGCGACGCTGCAGATAATAGGAAAAGGACTGGACGACCCACGCGAGAAGACAGCATTACTATCACTGACGCTATGGGAACAACTGACCAGTGAGTGTCGAGCTTTCTGGCTGAACCATCAGCCTGACTTTGATGCTACTCAGGAGTTTGTTCAAAGCACAAAATTTCGCCTCAGATCGTTTATAAGGCTTTCGATGATGTGGTTCCTCTCTTGCTGTTGCGATCAAGCGATTTGAATTCACGGGTCCGCCAGGTACTTTATTATCTTCCGAAATTAGGATATGTATTACCCGATTACAATGTCTACAGGCGTGCATGGATCTCGCAATCACTCTTGCCTATGCTTACCACAAGCAACCCTACAGCTTCTTCAACTTTCTTCTGAAACCGATCACGTACAACTCAACCCCAGCCGCAATCACCGCAAAGTATCATGTTCGAGCACTATCGAATAAGACCGCATCGACTTCGGAACCGAAGAGTATCTCTGGAATCCCGCCTCGACTTATCCAAGCTCGACTTCAGCTTCTCAGTCAAATGATTAAACGATTTGAATTTGACTATGTTGACGGTTTCGTTGATGATGGGAGGAATTTGGAGGGTAGAAGAAAGTCAGATAGGAATTCAAAGGAACAGACGGGTTTGACAATCGAAGTGAGTCGTGGTTTAGATCATCAATCCGCGTTGCTCAGTTTTCCAATTTAGTCTGCAATGCGCTTCACCGAAGATTTTCTGCAACATCAGAACAAGGATGTTCGTGATGCCGCCATTGGCGTGGTTGTGGAGATAGTCCTCGTCGCAGGGGAAGAAGCCATGTCCGGGCATTTGTTGAACTTGCGGCCGATACAGTTACAAACAGTCCACGACAGCATTATGAAAGCAAAAGGCTTGCCCATAAAACTTCGCCAGAAAGAACGGCCAAGTAAGTCTTAAACGCCCTTGTTTATTCCAGCGTTTTGAATCAATGTTCCTGTTCAGTCCAACCGTGGAAAGAGCCTGTTTTATTATATACACGCCCGTCACGTCCGACAACGTCCCAGTCTCATAATAGTTCCCAGCAACGCCAGCGATCACGTCAGAGATCTCAGCCCCCAAATTCTTCGAGCAAAACACAAGCGGTCAGCTCATCTGTACGGAGACGAACGTCGTCTGGGGTATCTGGCTCCACCCCCGCGAAGAAATCGCTGGAAACTGCACTGGAAAACCCACTTGCGGAACTCAGCCTCGAAGAACATACAATCGATGATGAGATTGGGGATTTGCAATCAGATGTGGTTGCATTAAAGGAGCTTATCTTTGATGAATCGCGGGGAACTCAAATGGGTAGGCGTGCCCCTTCAAAGTCTCCGAAAGCAGAAGCGAGCAGACAAGGCTCGACAAAGACTTGGAAAACTAAGGGGGACAGTGTCGGAGATGTTGCGATGAATTTCAGCAGCTCGATAAAGAAGGTAACCCCGTCAAAGGACTTTGGTGCTATTTGGCTGATTTTTGAACCGCCAGAGATCCACAGGGTCACACACAAGACAACAAAAGGACCCAGCTGGAACATCTTTCAGCCATTCACACGAAAGGTACCTTGACTAAAACATAATATTGCATAAACTGATGGTAATAAACAGGACGTGCATTTTTTGTGACGAGTACAACTCCCTCTTCAACGAGAATCATTTGGAGGAGCATTATTGGCGAGATTGTCCGATGCTTGCTCACTGTCCTCTTTGCTACCAAGTATGAGCTCGTCAACCAACGTCAAGTCAAACGCTTTAATGTTCTTTATTCCGTGCAGGTTATTGAGATACCAAACCTAACATTTCACATGGTCAACGAATGTGAGAATCGAAGCGTGGTTTCCGCCTGTCCGCGCTGCCATGAAGCGGTTCTCGCGTCGGAATTCAGATCCCATGTGTCTAGACGGTCGTGCAGACGTAAGTTTTCGAAAGGAATTAAAGTTTCTTCCCTTATATTTTGTTATTTGAAAGCATACCCGGTGGATCCGAATGCGTCCCGTTGTCCCATATGTCATTTGGATGTTCCTGGCGGAGAGAAAGGCTGGAGGCTACATTTGCTTGCGGGGGATGGATGTCCGCAGAGCGATAGGAAACCACGCGTTGCGTTTGGCGATCACGAAATCGAAACTGACTAGACGTCAGATTTGTCTTTCAGATAAGGTATATGTTTGACTTAGTGCTGTGCTTTGCGACACCTTCAATAGAAAGCATTCGAGTGACCAACATGATCCCTTTTAATAACACAAAACTGAGAATCACTCAGTCCATGCAGGATGTTGTAAGGCTGAAGCAAAAGCAGGATCTATCTGCGATGAACAACACCGAATGAGTACCGACACGTACCAGCAATACAAAGCAGCCACAAAACCGCTCCTCAAATGGCTTTTGTGGGTTGGGAAGCTTAAGTCAAGTGCAATCTGTTTTCTGGAAACCATCAGTTCTATTCCTTGTGGAGTACATGAATGTCTCACTGCATGGAGATGGAGGAGAAGCTATTGGGGAAGGGATCATCAGGGTTATTGGTACTTCGTGTGCTTACTTCTGGAGGTCAAAAGAACATTGATGTCAAGATTCAGAAGAAAAGACAAACGTGAAAGTGCTACCATACCTCAAAAATTGGTTTGCGGCGCATATGTTGAAGAGCAGATCATCCTTCAAGAAGTTTGTTAAAACTAGCATATCAGACTGTTCGCTAAATGGGTCATCCTTTGGGTCTCTTTTTTCTCTTGGATGTGAGAGTTGTTTTTGTGAATCCCGCTTTGTTCTTATTTATGGACTAGTTTTTCATGTATTTATTTCCATGTTTGGCAGGTTCTGTGGAGTGATGGTAGCATTTAGTGGGGATGTGGTGTGGCTTGGTTCCATGAGTTGATGTACCGATGCTGTAATGATTCCTTGGTCCTCTGACTACAGTGGCTGTGATTCTTACCTTTTCGGAATGTGCGCAAATGCTATTCCTCTTTATCTTTTATCTTTTCTAGTTCTTTCTATTTGATTTGAAAGGTTTTACTTTCATTAGGAATTCCTTCTTGTTCGTTTACCTTCTCCTGTTGCTTACGTTGATGTTACATGATCCAAATGATTAGTAATCTGTTCCTTTATAAGCTTGTCTGTTTCTCTTGTATCTGTCAGTTTCTGTTATCTAAAAGATTACAGTATTGTTTCTCATCTGAATCCTGTCTTGAACCTTCCTGGCCATTTTGAACAAACGTCCATATCGAACACGTTACGAACGATCCCTTTCAGATGTCTTTGACCACAGGTATGCCCACACGCACTGTTCACTTGAATATAGGATTGATGTGACCAATGTCTTTGACCACAGCATTCCCTGGTTGCCTGACCAGCTTAGGTGTAGTGTACAGCCTGCCTGATTATTAGGCATATACACACGCCTGAGAGGACAGGTACTGGGCCAAGAGACAGAACCTGGAGCTGTTGTGCTAGCTACAACACAGCTAAAAGCGCCCTACTGCTGGTGGGAGAAGCCCTTGGTTTTTAACAAACAGCACTTATGGAAATCCAATTCTGTTTCTCACAACAACTCTTGAATGGATAAAGTGTACTATCCAACAAAGGAATAAAGAGTTGGAATTGAGAATCAGACGACCACTAAGCTTGTTTTAATCCATGGATTGCAGGCCAGCATAAATAGTATATTGCTCTTGTGCTTAGCTCGGCGATTGGTATTATTTTGCTGAGCCAGTGTCAAGAAACAATTCTCGTTATTCACATTTATCAAGCACTATACACTATCAATTCTATCAAACCAATTCCAATTTTAGAAAAGGTTTGAATTTTTATGTAAATCCAAAGCAATATCCCTGTGGGTCATCCGAAACAGGGAGATTTTCTGAATTCTGCTTTTCTGAAACTAGAACATAATGTCAAAGGTCATCTTGTTGCTTGTGCACGTAACCAGCCAAACTGAGCATGATAAAGATCCAAACCATTCTTATACAGTTTATTTGATAGTTCAACATTCATAAAATCATAATTTAAAGGACCTGCCAGTAAACAGCACAAATGAACTGTTGAATGATGTCCGAAATGAGGGCAAGTTGAGGAGATTGTTTTGATTGATGTTGTTTCTATTTGCCGGATTCCTTCAGAGATCTCAGAAAAATTTTGCACACAAATGTTGTCTCCTAGCAGCAATATGGCATTTTTAGCTGTACTGAAGCTAGCACAACAGATCTATAGTCCGTCAGTTGGCCCAGTTGAATGTCGGATGATGTCAAAGTAATATTCCCCAGTTGCTTTCAAGCTCAATATAATACAAGGCTGGAATCCTGTTAAAAACCAAGGGCTTCTCCTGGCAGCAGTAGGGCATTTTTAGCTGTACTGTAGCTAGCACAACAGCTCCAGGTTCCGTCTCTTTGCCTAGTACCTGTTCTCCCAGGTGTGTGTATATGCCTAATAATCAGGCAGGCAGTACACTACCCAAGCTGGTCAGGCAACTAGGGAATGCTGTGGTCAAAGACATTGGTCACATCAACTCCTATATTCAAGTGAACAGTGCATGTGGGCATACCTGTGGTCAAAGACATCACTACATCAACTCATGGGACCAAGCCACACCATATCTCCCTACGAAATGCCACCATCACTCCACATCTAACCTGCCAAACATGGAAATAATTACATGAATACAAGTCCATAAATAAGAATGATCTGAGAGATTTTTTGTTAATCCCTCTTCAAAGAGAAAAAGACAACCCAAAGGATAACCCATAGTGAACAGTCTGATATGCTAGATTTTAACAAATTGCTAGCCAGGAAGACTGTGTTGTGAGTGGTTGTTTGCATGGTTCTACTGTCTCTTTTATTAGTAACTGTGGTTGCACTGGTGTGTGAGTGTTTGGTGGTTCCAAAGTCTCAAGGAAGCAATAGCGCAAAAAAGCTCTCAAGCATAAGAGAAAAAACCATTGCTAACAACCAATGAGTGAACCCTTCAAAGATACACAGAAATTAACAAAAAGTTTGGCCACAATTACTTTCCTGATAACATTACAGACGGAGAATACATCAAAAGGAAAGGGAAAGGCTTCGGAATTGAAGTACACAAATTTTTTTGCATCATTGCATCAGCAGCTGGGTCTGTGTGACCAACCAGATTCGCTGGCAACAGCTGCCCAAATCATATTTAAGACGAAGTTTTCATTTTGATTGCCAAGTGTTACACAACACAAATCTCCCATAAAAGTAGAATTGAAGCACAGTTTAATGCAAGTGCATTATAAAGTAACACATGCAATCAACGTTGTTAGAGAAAACAATATCAGCAACAATATAAAAGGAATATCTACCAATTAAATGATTCTCGAGCAAATAAGTAAACCCAGTCATCAGGTCGAGTAATGAGCGTGCTGCGAGGATGACACAACACATACTTGATCTCCCTTCCACTTTCTGTATCCTCAGCTGTAGCAGTCCTGTAAAGTCCGATCGGAATGCCTCCACACCGTAAAACATATTCCACGACCCTCGCATATGGCGCATGGAGTAAATGCAACGGTAAACGTTTCCGCTGGATCCAGCCATGCTTCAAGAACTGCTGCGTTTCCTTCTCTGCTGGCTTCGAAAATGGCATTTCGGAAAATGAAAAATGGTGATAGCTGTCTTGTCGTGCCGAAGGACCGGTGTATGATGGAAAAGCACGATGCTCCTCTGCAGATTGGAGGTGAACCGGTTCAGATGGAGGTGTGCCATTTGACTCTGGCGAGTCTGCAAGAGGGTCTGGATGCCCGTCAAAACCCGGGAAGAGTAAACTTCGAAGCACGTCGGCCACAAAAGGGTTAAAGTATGTCTGTGTCAAAAGGCCGTTAAGCATGGTTCCTTGAGAAAACACATGCCCTGCGACAAAAGCCGGGAGGATACTCTGGCCATAAATCTCTGCTCGTGCATAATAGTCCGCGCCAGCGCCGACCAATTTGCTGTTGTCAATGTGTATGAATTCTGCCATCGTGAAAGTCTCCGACGAAGAAGTCACCCCACTCCGGAACGGTTCTTGCAAATCGATACTCCTGCCATCGCTCGTATGCGTCACTTCAACGCTGTGCTCTTGACCCAAACTATCAATGTTCAAGATGCAGAGCACAGTCGACGCGTCCGCCCACCGTTCCGAGTACACGATATCTTGGTTAGCCAAGACCACCACGCGCGCAGCATGGGGGATTCGCGCACGGAGGAGATCTTCGCGCGACTTTCCGGATCCACGAATGACCTGAACTCGACCGTACTTTTCAAAAGCGGCTTGGATCTCAGAATTCGGCTCGGATTCGCAGAGAATCGCGATCGGTGTGGCGGGCTGCCGTTGCCGGAATGCAGCTATGAGAAACGAGATGTTTTTTGGAAAGGTGGTGCTCAGTGCGCATATGACTAGGTGGTTCTTGAGGAGAAGATAGGTGGCGGGTTCGCTGCTGACGGCAGCGAGCATTGTGGCACCTCCAAAAGAGACACGGGGCTCGTCAGACCGACCACGATCCTCCAGAATATTCTGAGAAGTGCTGGCTTTTGGTGGCGGATGAAGTAACTCCTGGCGCACCGCCTCGAGCGCGGTCATAAGGGACTGTTGCCGTCCGTGGATCAACCCAGCTTCGGCAAAATGGGAATCGCCAGATATTTGGGTTGGGCACTTCTCTCCGATCTTACTGGCAAGTGCGGCCGACCGGCATATGACGTAGACCACATCTCCGGCTTGAAGCTTATAGCCGAGCGGATTTGTGATCGTCAGTGCGCCCGTGTTTGTGTGCACTGATGCATTTCGTGGTGCTGCGTCAGCCAAATCGAGAGACTCGGAGTGCCTGATTGCAAACATAACTGCATCGTGAGTGCGGTAAATGCGCCAAGCAGCTTCGGAAAAGGTCACGTTGGTGTAAGAGGATGACAATCGAACGGGATATATTTCGTTTTGCGCTAAGTATCAAGTTCAGTAAGGTTATGCAAGAACTGGAACGTTAACTTACCTCCATCTATGTACTCTTTAAGCCATGCAGGCAACTTGGTGCGCTTCCCGATTCCAACCCCTTCGAGCTGCCTCATGTTCTTCTCAAATGTCGCGACTGAATTCTCAGGTATGCTGGTAGTGAGATCATTAATCAGTGTTGCGAAGCCAGGGGCGACGCAATTCTGAGCTAAAATTCCTGCAAATAACTTATAGTTAGACTGTTTGATTAAATTTCATCAGTGATGCGCTTACCCATTTTGAACTCATCAATGCAAATGATTTGATCAGCTGTCATAACACTGAATGTCACAAACGTCACTCGCATAATAGAACTAGATCATACCAATGCCTCGAAAGTGTATTTTATTGCTCGGGAGTAGGACTTGGATATGAAGTGGTAGATGGGGGTTGAACTTCTTCATTGCCTGGAAACGCAAATTTACTGAATGCTGCTTTCGGTTGAACATCTCGCATTGCTCACCATGGCTCTCATTAGTGTTTGTGCGTCTGCAACTGAGGGATCCATCGCAGTCCAAGCTGTTGCGACTACTTCTCCGACACCCACGCGTGATCCATAAACAGAACTCAACACAAAGCAAGCACGCGCTTTGTCAGCATGTGCTTTGTGGAGATCGTGGAACGAAATGGAAGATCCGCGAATGTACTGAACTCTGCGAACGTAGAGCGGATCTTTCAAGACCGTGGAGATGAGCAGTTGATCTGGCTCCACTGGGTTTAGAATCACAACTTTCACGTTGAGTGTCTTGGGGCCATGATCCTTTGTACCATTATTAGTATCTGCGATGATTTAACTGTATATGATCTCACCTCGCAATAAAACTCGCGCAGGAAAGTTTTAAGTGATTCGACGTCAAATTGACCTACGACGAGGACGTGTGAAATTCCTGGAAACTGTTCAGCGCGGTAGATTGTCAATCCGAACTTGCAACTCACCTTGCTTTGGTTTGTAACTATGAACGTAGCGAGATTTACGACGAACGAGAGACAGAAACTCTGCCAACGCTTTTGGAATGTATGTGTATCCAACAATCATCACATACTACCAAGGCATTTCAGAAAAGCCAAAGAGGAAGATATTTTCCGCCCACCAGAATCACAAGTCTGCTGAACGTATCATCGGGCACAATGTCTGTACTGAGTCCGTTTGCTGCGGTTATTGAAACGAAGTAAAACACGTCAAGAAACGCAACAGATGTATCAACGAGCTGATAGTTCTCCACTAGCTGTACAAAACTAGATCGCTCGTTATAGGACGATAATAAATTATTCAGCGCAACTTACGCTGTCACAGTCATTAGGATTCCCAGAAGCGAGCCCGCGATCAAGATGATTTGATTCTGTTCCGGGCTGACAAACGTATTGGCATTCACCAAAGCTCTGAAGCAAACGTAGAGACGCATGAAGCGACAAGGGAAGAAGAACACCCAGTAACCCGACTCGAAGAAATTGGTTCCCTCTGGGTTCATCCATGCTCCGTAGAACACAGGTAGGGTAGCTAGCAGGGTCAGAATCAACGGATACCATCGCGTCCACACACCGCGCGACAGCGAGCTATTGCTGCTCGTGATAAAGTAAAACCGTGGCACGAACTCGGTCAAGATCGCCCCCGCGAGAGCGACATCGGTTCTGAGCAGACAACTCGGTAGTGCGGGGGAGTCTTTGTAGTATGTATTCACGACGTAGACGCCGACAAAGAGAGCGTTGAGAATAAAATCCACAAAGTCCCAGACCCTCCCGAATGCAGTTGTTTCGATTTGTGTTGCAGCGCGATCGTAGAATGACGGGTTGACTTTGGCGAGAGGAGTGCGAGGAGGTGCGAATCTGCGCAGACGAGCTGGCGACGAGCGTGCCTGCGATGACGGCGAGGACGGCGGGATGGAGAGGTGTGGGATCGGCTCTGGTCTGTGGAACGGCGACCGAGGTACATCCATATCAATTATAGATTCTTGGGGTGTGAAGACGCCTCCCAAAATTTGTTGGTATCACACACTTGGTGAGATGTCGCTGCTGGGAAGGAGACACTCTATCTACGGCACGGAAGACAGGATCGTGTTCGACATCGGGTCGCTGTTCGTAAAGTGCGGATTTTCGGGAGAGTCGAAACCGAGATATGTCACCTACCACAGCGAGCCACAAGTGAGCACGACAACCCAGGAAGGCTCGCGAAAGGGCTCTTCAGTAAGACTCCGTAAA
Organism: Cladochytrium replicatum; assembly: GCA_025526935.1. NCBI lineage: Eukaryota > Fungi > Chytridiomycota > Chytridiomycetes > Cladochytriales > Cladochytriaceae > Cladochytrium > Cladochytrium replicatum. Next base: position 68,397 of record JAHLKD010000093.1, read on the forward strand.
ACAGCTGCCTCGCTTTTCGAATATTGAACAGAAAAATGTTTTCGCAGTTGCACCAGCTGTACAAGCTTGAAGTGAGAAATCTTGGAGAGATTGAGGGACTGCTTTCGGATACACTACGGAACTTGTACCACCTGTGCGTGAGGACGAAAAGCTATATGCGGCCGCATCATTGACAATATTCATGGTCGTGTACAGGAATTTGCTCACGGATCCGAAACAGCGAAAAGTCATCTTGTGCGAAAATGTACTGCTTCCCATTATTGTCAAGGAGGCCATTTCGCGGGTGCTCTTTACTGTGCTGCAAGTATGGGATTATTGAAATGCTCTTCCCAATTTTGACCGCATCTAATGGTCGTGGTACTAGGTCCCATCCATCACATTCCTACCGTCACAAGTCCTTGCCCTGTTAACGGTCGGCAAGACAACGGGTTTGGTCGTTGACGTTGGATACAATGAAACCATTCTGCTACCTGTCAGTGTTTCAATCCTTCCTCCCATAAGCGCTCACTCATTGCTGATCGTAGATCTACGACGGAAGACCTCTCCTCCCTCGCGTTCGCTCCTTCCCCATCGCCGGCGCCAGCATGACCAAACGCTTTGAGCAGCTCCTGATCAACCACGGCTCCCTCATCGCAAAAGGCGCCTCCGTCGGCGAAGACGGCTTATCGCTTCCCATCCCCGAGGGATACTTTGACTCCCAGCCAAAACACTTCCTCGACAGCCTCCAGGCCCGCGTTTGCTACATTGGCTCGCATCCGACACAGGCGACCCTGTCGACCGAGTTCCCGAGTGAAAAGTACCCATACAAGGTCTACGTCAGCACGGCGAAACCGGCGGTGGTGCCCGTTGAGCAGCCTATGAAGCTGATGGTTCCTGGTTGGGTGCGTGAACGTGCGGGTGAGGTGTTGTTTGAAAGCGATGAGGACGGGAACACCCTTGCTACGTCGATTTTAGAGTGCATCCTTCAGGTACTGATTGTCGACGAACATAATGGGTAGTGGGAATATCTGATTCAATGTCTCAAAAATAGTGCCCTTCGGATACGAGAACCGAACTTGCACAGAACATTCTTGTGATCGGAGGGACGGCGATGTTCCCGGGATTCCACGAGCGTCTGCAGAAGCACATAGAACAGGCACAGGAAGAGAACGATCGGTACAAAAAGTTCAGGAAACTACAGTCCCGGCTCAGGATTTTGAGATCGGTGTTTACACCAAACTGCGCGGCCTGGATTGGAGGTGAATATGTGATACCGTAGTTATTGGTTGTTTGTTAATCCTGCGATTTCAGGGTCGCTATTGGGAGCAGTGAAAGCGGGAGGACCTGAGATCACCCGAGAACAATTTTTGGCGGTACAGTTTTGACAATGGTTGCGATTATTGGAGCGTCACTAATTTTAAGACTTGCTTTTGCAGGGCGAACAGATACCCGATTGGACACATTATTTCAACGCAGCATGATCGTGATACCGTACAGACAAGGACTCTTTGTGATTGTTGTTCTTGAGATGAAAATAACATCCTGCCATCCGCAATGTTTTGTGAAAAATAAGACAAAATTCATGAGTCACAGACCTCCAAAAACTTTTCAGATCACCGTGATCTGACTCTCTCCAGCCTGCTATTCAAACTGCGATTTCACTTCATCCTAACTTCCTTCGGCCCAACTGATAGGCTGGTCTTTCTCCTACCATGGCTTGGGTGTCTCGCTCTGTCCGATTGGCTCTGGTGCCACATTCCTTAACTTCATTTGCCATCGCACGCAGAGCCTGTAGTACCTCCACATCTCTCCACACACACTCGCACATGCTCGGTAGCGAATCTCCAGACTCGCAAGACAAAAGCTCCTCCGCAGCTCCTCTTCCTCACGACCACCTCCTCGATCATGACCACCCTCCTTCCAGCCCAACTTATCAACGGTGAGTCACAATGTGGATATCGTACTTGATTTATTTCTGATTGCAACCTCAGTGAAGTCACGCTTGAGATGATGCTCGAAAATAACAGCCGCTGGGCAAAGAAGATGGAAACCGAGCGACCGGGATTCTTTCACGAGCTCGCTCGCACACAGCACCCTGATGTGCTTTGGATTGGTTGTGCGGACTCGCGAGTGCCATCAAACTCGATAGTGGGCCTTCTTCCCGGCGAGGTAGGGCTGAATTTGTGGGATTTACAAGAAAAGCTTATCTCGCCGGCCAGGTGTTCACACATAGAAATATTGCGAATGTGGTGTCGCATACCGACTTGAGCGCGCTTTCTGTACTCCAGTATGCCGTTGACGTCCTCAAAGTGAAACACATTGTCGTGTGCGGGCACTACGGTTGCGGCGGTGTCTTGGCAGCCATGACGTACGAAGTACTCTATCATGCATGTTTGAAGTGGACTTAATCTTCTCAATCTCTGACAGTCACAACTCCTACGGACTCATCGACAACTGGGTACGCCAACTCGTCCAATTTATTCATGTATTCTCACTTTTCGTCAACAATCCTTACAGCTCCGCCGGATCAAAGACATCTACGACCACAACCGCGAAAAAATAGAGGCGCTCCCGGAAGGAAAACCGCGCGAGGACTTCCTGATCGAGCTGAACGTCGCCGAGAGCATCTCCGCGATTGTGAACACCACGATCGTCCAGAAAGCGTGGGCACGCGGACAGCCGCTTGATGTTCACGGATGGTGCTATCGCCTGGAAGACGGGAGGGTTCGAGACCTGGGGTTGTGTATCTCTGATACGAAAGAGATACATGATATCTACAAGGTGTTCAAGCAGAGGGATCGGCCCCATGATCACTGATCAAAAATGGCGGATAGAGTTTGCAAACCTGGATTATTGCTATGCAGAGCATTTGTATTCTCGTTGATTAAAGTCTTGATATGTGTTTTTTTTCATTTTTCGTTTGTTATTTCTCAACACGTAAAACCCACTGAACACAATATTTGTTGTGTTCAACTCACCCTGCAGCAAAGCGACGGCGAATTTCAGAGACCGACCCCGGTCCTGGCAATGTATCTGGATCTCAAGCAGACGAGACTTCCTCCAACACCCCAAAGTCAAGTAAAGCACAAAGTTTGGAGACTTTGAGTCAAATTGACAGCATTCTCGTCACATTCTTATCTCCTATGATTAATTTGCAGTGCTATTGGAGAAGGTTGTCTGTTGAGATGTTCAATCTTTGCGATAACATCAAAGCTCTTGAGGTGTACGTTCTTCTCCTCGTCGTCGTCAACTGCCGTGTCGTCGACCAAGCTTCTTCGGCAGGCTTAGGATCATCGTCCTCGTCGTCATCAAAGGAATACTTGAACATTCGACATAGAATTGACCCAGGCCGTTGAAACGATGGAGGTGTCGGCGGTACTATATCTCAGGCTTTCCCGATGTTGTGCAGACGGTGCACTTATACCTGACTGATGTCTACCACTTGCTGTTGAAACGGAATCAGTTTTCATCAAGCGCGCATTGGCTGCACTGCCAATCTGAAGTGTTGATTCAACAGCAGTTGAGGCATTTTGAACTGCCAGGGTCGGCACGTATCTTCCATTCGTGCTTCGATAAATAATGTTTGCTCCACTGCCCCCGCACCCACTGCAAGCGTTTGTTCCGGGGCATCAACAGCAATAGTAGGCTGGACGGCCGATTATCGCGAGTTGGGTATTGCAAGAATCTGATCCTTCGCTCCCAGAGCAAGTGTGGGTTCCACATCTACATTTCTTACCGAAGGAATGACCAGGGTGGAATCTGTCATCGCTGGTATTGCGAGAGTTGGATCGACTACTCCGCCTCCCGGAATGCATAGCACTGGAGACACCATCGGCCAATCCGACGAAGGCGAATCATCACCTCCTCGAAGATCGAGTGTAGGTGAAAGAGGGTGATTCAAAGCTAGATCGGTTGGCCAAAGTCGGGTCAACGAGTGCGTGCAAGGGAAGCGTGTTTTCAACTGGAGCGTGATCAGGGACCCCAATTGAGTTGGCTGAGCTCTGCTCTGACTCACGCATCGGTGCCAACATCGATTTGCTGCCGGCAGTCATTGTCGATCCACTGCGCGTTGTAGATATGCTGTCGCAATCAAGCGTTCGGTTGACTGCCATTGTAGGTTCCATCGCTGTGGTGGTCGCTGAACGTATGGTGGTTCATTTAATTAACAGCACGTGATACGTCAGAATCTCACTTGTACCGGATTTGGAAAGGTTAAACCTCTTCTCATGGTAAGTAACCCCATTACCATGAACACAAACGTAAGTTGATTGTTCTGGGAAAAACAATAGATTTTCATACTTGTTTACATGTGAGAGTGGATGTTCATGAAAATATAGGAACCATCCAAAAATAGAAGACGGCTACCAAATTTAGCCTTGCCTTCTTCGTGCTTCCCTGTTCCTCTCCTCCATTTCATGCATTTCGTCTATCTTTCTCAGAATATAAATTTGCTCCTGAATTCTGACGGCCCTTTCCTTCCGGTTTGATCTCCACGATTGGATGGCTTCCACGAGACGCACAAGCTTGGACAACTCATCCTTCCAGTTCGTCCCCCTTTCATATTCCCGCTCCAATTCTCGCACATTTCTCCGGGCCTGTGTTTTAAACCAGCGCTCAGCCCACCACCGATCGTAGGATTCCAAGAATCTGTCGAAACCGTCCTTGCTCTCAGAGACTTGATCAGCATCCTCTTGCAACGTCGTCGGAATCACCGGCGTTGCTTGCGGTACTTCCGAACGGACGATTTTGAGTGGTTTGAGGAGCATTCTCGAAATACTTTGTGGAAATAGAGAAGAACTGGATACAATTTACTAGTTAGAGTCATTTGCATCTTGCAGTTGGGATCTACCTCTACAATCATTTTCGTTATAGAATCCGTCCGCCACCGATATTTTCTTCTGAGAAAGCTCCAACCAGTCCGCTTCTGCCTCACTTATCAATCGTGTGGTCTGAAGATTGCTTTTTGTCACTTGACTAAACATAGGTTAGATCATCTGTACTCACAAGCATAACTCTTAAGATTGCGGTAAGTTGATGTGTGGTTCCGAATATATGGTATCAGCGGTGATTCTGAATTGAAAAACCGGAGTAAACAGGCCGGTCCCTTTCTTCAGACAAACTCGTCAACTTGCGAGAATGAGATAATAATGATAATTATGATGATGATTGATAAACAGTTGCAAAATCCCGCTTTGTTGTCTCGGGGGCTGAATACGGCCGATATTTGGGAGAGTCTTGCTATGATTGTGGGATTGCAGGGAGGTGTTGAAACTGGGTTTTGGTAAGGAACAAAGTGGTATGAATCAAGATGACAGATATACGTGTCTTGAAGTTGGTGTTACGCCAGGAATTCGCTGCGATCAGCTGTGAGAGAAATATTGGATCTGGGTCTCCGTAATGAATTTTGTGGTATGAATCCAAAGATGATAGATCTCTGCCTCTTGAAGTATGCCAGGAAATTGGTTGGGATCAGGCGGGTGAGAATACTTCCTGAAGTCTAAAAGCACCCAAACTAAAGTAAGATGCGATCGGTGTTGGCGCGGCGAGCGATGTTCGTTTAGGCAGGAAACGATGGAATCACAGAGCTCTTTCAGCAGTGAGGGGAGGATTGAATCAGGCGAGATACTGCTGACTACTGGTCCAATCAGGAACCTTCACCATTTCTTGTATTTCACATGCTTATCAAAACTCAGTACAAGCATTGCGCATTTCGAAGGCACAATTTTTGGGATCCACGATTTTCTCCAGTGCAATGCTTGACCAGCCAGTTACTGAAAGTTTTTCCCCAACTCCCTTTGCATCGACCTGAGCTCACTTCCCACGTCGCATAGTTCATTGTTGGTAACTTCATTTAATCTGATTGCTCCATCCGTACCATCTTAGAATGCTTTCACGATCATCTTTCACTTCTTCGACCCCCCAAAGCGATGACTCTGATTTCGTCTCCGCTCGTTCCTCTTCATGTTCCAGCTCCGCTTCATTCATCACAGCTCCAGATGTCTCACCACAACTAATGCTGCTCTTGTTGGTTCGAACAAACCGATTTCGCACGGATCTACTCGCATCGGGCCAGTTTCTGAAGAGCCCCGTTCAAGCTGAAGTAAATTCTCGTACTGAGACTTGACGTAATCTCGTTTGCGGTTTTGGATATCCACCTCGGGCGGTCGACACCTTCGTGTAGGCTGAAATTGCACCAGAGATCCCAAATGGGAGGCTATGCCGCGGTGAAATACGATAAGAGAGCTTGATTCTTTTTAGGTAAGGCTTCTTCCAATATAATCAGTCCAAAAAGATGCTGACTCTTTAGCAGTCGAAAGGTACGCATGAACAAATCAATCTCTAAAAGGCACAATAAAAAATGATGCCTCTTGATCCAACCTCCAATGCGCATCCAATTTTAGACTCCGTTAAACCATGCAGTCGAAAAGCTTCTGTACAGCTCGGGCGCTCACGCGATCCTTCCCAACCCAAACTAAACTTGCCAGTCTTACGTTCCACATGATTGCGATTCCTATTCTTTATCCAAACAAACAACAATGGAGTTGTTTAGCACTTTCAAGACACCGGTTGGTCGCGATTAACTTTCCGGTTCTCCTACAACATCGGCCGTTTTAATTTTTCGACAGAACGGGAACGGAAATTCACTCTCCGATGATTTTTCTCTATTGTCATTGTTCAAGGTGACAATTAGCATCAAAATTCCCCTAAGAACGAGGTTTTCCTCGTGCCACTCTTGTGCTCATGATCCCCATATGTCCAATAGTTATTCAACAAAGAGCTTTCTGAAAAAACAATTGGAGTTCCCTCTGCTAAAGCTATGATTGAATTCTGTTGTTTGATTTGCAGTTGACGAAATGCCCAATGGAACCCCAACGCCACCATCGAACAGACGTCAGGTAGCGGGAGATCTTCGAAAACGGACAACACCGCAGAACTCGGTCTGGAGTTCCTCAAGGCCGAGGCTTCAGGGCAGAGGACTGTTGGTCGTCTGACTTTTGGAATTTGTAAAGCACGATGGAGAGATCACACACGTCTTCCACATCAACCTCACAACGATCAAGTAGCCGTGCAGGTCGCTCCTGGTGATATCGCACAAGGACGAACCACAATATCCAATCAGTCGTACAAGCAAGCGAGATACAAGGAGAAAAGGGCGGGAATGCCCAAAATGAATACAAGGGCCTGGGCGTGCAGCCAGCATTGGTGACACCCACGGGTCTAGTTTGTATGCCAATAAATTATCAAACATATTTGTTCACCTATGAGAACGCAGTCCAACTGCTATTTGTTTGTTTGTGCAAAAAGCAACATGAGCGTCAGCCACGAATTTTCCTTGATTCCGAAGGGTTTCGTCTCCTGCCAACAGTTATCAACGCTTTAAATAATTAGGAACCAATATCCTTACCTTTCCGGCTGTCTGAGTTCCGGCAGTTCCACCGGCTCCGCTCCACGACGCTTTGTTCGGGGACGTTCTTTTATAAGTGGTGGAAATTCATCCGATTTTCTCGTTGTATTTTCATTTGACGTCGATCGATGTCTAGAAACATCTCGCGAGCGCGGGTTTTGTCGTCGCTGGATTGACAGCGGTGTTGACGCGGACCGGTTTTGACCCCTGGATCTAGGTGGCGGAGACGATGCCGGTCTTTGTTCGCGATGTGAAGAGAGTCGTGGATGGCGCTTGGCTGTTTGTCTGCGACCATTGAATCGTTCATTGGAACTCGGTTTTCCTGATTGTATACTGGGCGTTTGGTCGTTGGAAGCTTCAGCTTCTTCATTTCCTGTCGAGGAATTGTATGCCATCGATGGTTTCTTGTTCCTATTTCTTGTTCGATGCGTTGGTTCCTGGTCGCTATTATACATTGTCTGGATTGACCCGATTCTCTTTGTGAGTCTTTCACTGAGCCCTTCGACAGATCCCATTTGTCCGCGATCGTGTTGGGCTTGTTGCTGCCGTCGCTGTTGTCTGGAACAAACTTCATTGTAGAAGGACACAAGTGCCGAAGAGTTTACAGAAACTTTGTCCAATCGCTCCTGTTGCAAGTTGCTGAGCTTTTCGAGCAGTTTGACTTGCTTTGTGAGCTCCTTCAGTGCAGCTTCTTTCTCCCAAACGGTCTGAGTGGCTTCTCTAAAGTTGTTCAAAAGATCCGTATCTGGAAAGAGTCTTGAGAAAAGAGAGATTGGTCCCGTTTTTCCAAGCGTTGACATACTTTCGAGTTCGAGATAAAACGAACGAGCCATCCAGTACATCTCCTTTCTGTCTTGTCTGCTCAGTCGCTGTCCAGAAGAGGTTTCAGAAGTTTGATTGATCGAATAGATACCACACACCTGAATTAGCTCTTGAAGTCGTTCATCGAGCTCATCAAGCCTCCCGATCAACTCTCCCCTCTTCACCGAAGCGCTCACTTTCCTCTCCTCAAGTTTCTCCACTTTCCGCTTCGCACGCTCCAACACCACCATTGCCTTCTCACGCTGATCGTCCTCGCGTTTCTCAACCTTCCTCGTCAACCCCTCAACGTCCCTCTTCCCCCTCCCAATCGCATCCAAACACGCCCAAATCTCCTCGTCCGCTTTGATGAGCTCGTTTCGAACGTGCACTTGCTCCGCAAAGATCTGCTGAACATCATTCCGCACGGCGTTAACCTGCATGTCGGGCTTCTGTTTGGCGATGGCAGTCGAAGGTGTCGAATCCCACTGCGGCCGTGTTGAAGATTCTGCAGTGCGCGGAGGTGGGTCGGTGTAATTGCGTTTGCGTGGTCGAGGGAGTTGTTGGGGAGTAGATGGTGCAATGTTTAGTTTTTCGCGGATGTTGATGAGATCCGTGCGGACGTTATTGAGTGCGAGGCTGTAGGGGTCGTTTCTGTGTACGACGTGCTGCGACACCTTGGTTTTGATGGAGCGTGCTCGGCTGGCGTATTTCAAAGTGTTGTGCGTCTCGTCGAAATGGTGGTTCGCGGGGCTGATGTTTGAGATCATCACTGTCCGGCAGTTCCCGCCTAATGAATCCTGCATAATGGAAAACTCAGTATATCGCATTCAACGATTGAGTCATGGTTTGTACTTTGAGCAATCTTGTGAGTTTACTGTCGCGAAAGTTGACGTATTTTCCCTTCTTGGAGTCGACTAGGGCATTGATACAGTTCGCCAATGCCAAAAGGGACCTGTTGATATTTGCCCCTTCGATCATTCGGATGCCGCGATTCTACAGTGTTTCCATATCAATCCAGTTTCGTTAGCGAGAGCGGCATCCTTAGCTTTACCTGAGTTTCAGCTGCTCGTTCTGAATCAGAAACGGTTAGAAGAAGAGGAAAATTTAAATATCACACTATGATTTACCTGATCCAGCAAGGTCGATCATTGAGAGTTTACCGTAGCGCTGCACAGTGGCATTCTTCGCATTAACGTATTTGCAAGACACTTGTACCTTTATGTGAACATTAGGCACATTTTTTTTCATGTGGACGAAAATCTCACACCTGAAGTACTGCATGTGACCGCGATGACACTTCGTTTGCTCCAGTCGCTTCCTGGGAACGATTCTTGTTCCCTTGTTCCAAATACCCCAGTACCTTTATACCGACTTAGCTTCGATATCCCAAATCTTGATTCTAATCCATACCTCCTCCGCAGAACGTGCAATCACGCTGCTGATCCCCGAAACCACAACGCCACGATGTGCATCTTCGCGCAGATCGAGCGGTTCGGGGCTACCGCTCAACAAGTCACGGATGTTTTCATTGTAGATCTCCAGATACGACATCGTCACATCCAGTCTCGGGCGGTGTGGCAATGCCTGATGATGCTCGATTCGCTCAAACAGGTCTACCAGTGCAAGGACGATCACGCCAGGGCTGTCTTCGGTTCCAAGCATCGTGTATGTTTTCCCTGCTCCTGTTGCACCTTTTTGAAAAGTATCAGTACACTATCATGAAGATAAGAACCTGGTGGCATACCATAGGCAAAGACGGTAGCGTTGTATCCTTTGATAACCCAGTCAATCAAAGACTTTGTTGTCTTTTGGTACAGCTCCACTTGGTGCGTCGACTCTGGGAATACATAATCGAATTCATACAGCCACTCTCGTGGCCGATCTTTGCGGAGGACGTCATCCTCGTCCAATGGATCTATCAACTGCACTTGCTTCAAGGGGTATCAAAAGAAGGTGGCAGAATTTTATGATTAGCCATACATGGGAGTCTGCAGCTCTGGCAACGACGGTACAGTTGTCACGATCAAGTTCCCGCTGGGACAAAGGACGGATGCGAACCGCAACCTGATGCTGTCATTAGTTCTCCCTTTGTTAATATGGATTATTTTGAGGTGATACCAAGAGTCGAGTTATCGATGCCGATCCAGCGGTGTGCTCCTCTTCGTCCCCATTTCCCATCGATGCTCATCTATTAGTTCCCACAGTTTCTCGGTCTGTGATCTGATGCCTAAGCCAATAGAGAATTTAGTTTCCTCGTTATTCCATCCTTGATGTCAAAGCCTCTTGTTTCTATTCTGTCATAAATTTGGAACTCTGAAATTCCTCTCTGCCGCCCGCTGCCAACGCCAACGTCGCAGCTCTGGACTAGCAATGCGGAGTTGGCGGCCGCTGAAGCAGTCGAGTTGGTCAAAGGGATTAGTGGTTGTCGAGTCTGTGCAGCGTATTCGTAGGTGCAAAAGGTGCAATCGGTGGTAGTGTATGTACACTCGAATGCTCATTGCAGAGTTGCCAGCCACTTTGCCCGGTCCTTGTGCTGCCGTACTCGATGGAGCGAGAACCAGTCTACTTATCGCCTTCAACGTTAAGCAACTACCTCCGAAGATTTAACCATCAATCAAGATCCTCACTCCCATCACCACTACCGAACACGTCGCCGACGACGCAAAGTATTTTTGTTTCTGTCGACAAAAGCCCACCTCCACAGCCCGAGATCCATAAAGCGATCGACGAAGCCGCCCATTCGCTTTCGGAATCCGCCTTCTCACGCGTTCCAACCGTGGTGTCGAGCATCACAACGGGAACAGCAACGGTCGTCTCTCAATCGGAAAGAAAGTTTACGATCGGGCTGATCGGCTTCTAGGAAGAGGGCGACGAGCAACGTCGGGGACGGAGAGCCGATCGACAGCATCGGAATGCGATCATCAGAGTCGTTTCACCGCATATCAGTTTCGAGGGAGTCAGAGGACGTGATCAGAAGCGGAGTTTGGAGAAGGAGAGAACGGGGGGGAACGACGATGGGCTGTGGATGTCCCCATGATTCCATTTTTGTTTAATACACTCCTTCAGTATATTTACTGCTTGAGCGCTGGCGCACATGCCTGTTGTAACATATTTTCCGCGCAAAAGACTTTAGAAGCCGTAAAGCTATCGGGTACAAATACCAAACCTGCCAAAACCCCAATGGCATTTTCTTACAAAAGAGATGAGGATAGGCTACTTCTTACTGATGAAGCTGCAGCTCAGTATCATTCCGAGCTCATGAAAGTCTCGTACTTAGCAACAAAGTCTAGCCGGATCTATCATATGCAGTAAATATTCTCGCGCACAACATCAGGTTCAACCTTGAATGTGTGAGAAAAATGCAGTATATTCTTGGTGCATGGGATCTAGGATTGCATTATTCACCCAATGACATCCCAAAACCAAGTACTCGACGAGTCGAATGTATGAATTCATAGACTCATCAGAAGAAAATTATGAACAACAGGCATATGCTTATGCAGATTTTGCGAATGATCCATCAAGGTACTCAGTCTAAGGTTCGGCGGGTCCGGGTCGGGTCCGGGTTTCAGTGGCGACCCGCACCAAACCCTTTGGGTCAGGTCGTGTTTGTCTGGGGACCCGCCGGGTCACTGACGGGTACAAAGGGAATACCCGGACCCGAAGTGGTTGAAACCCGTACCTGACCCTGACCGCCGGGCTTTTGCTGCCCAGGAGAGGATTGATTGAATTTTGAGTTAGACCACGGATATTTACATGAACACTTTGTGTCTGTGTGGACAGTGTGTATTTTAGAAACACTATCGTAAAAAGAAACAAAACTCCAATCACAAGTTGATAGGTGGAACAGCCCAAATCAGCTTCTGTATCTGGTTCATATCGTCAGAGTCCCATCCACCACTGGTTACGTCCTTCGCCAACCCAGTCCTGATGAACCGATCAATGTCGTCATTTGAAAGCATGAAATCCTTGGCTAAACCTGTCTTCCAAGGTTTCCAATCCACCTCAGGGAGCGTTATGGACGAAAGATGCCCGATGTATGCCGTCCAGAACCTTAGCCACTCAGAAGGATATGCATCCACTAATGCCCTGAACATGCGATAGATAGTGGCAGACGTACTTGGCAAATTATTGTGCCGTATCCAGTTTCCGAGCAAAATGTGCACCCTAAGAAGAGTAAGGCTGCTCGGAGCACTGCTACTTGAAGTTGATATTCGGCTTGAGCGGTCGTCTGATTCAACAAATATGGGCCGTAAAAACTCATTTCGGGAGAGGACTTCGTAGTTTACGTTGACGTACTTGATTGATGGTGGAAGAGACGGCAATTTAAGGTCATAAATAACCTCATTGATCTTATGCATCTGGAAGCAGATACCATGGATGACCTCTTTCACCAAAAGGATAGCCGTACGACGGTGCTGCTGCAGGCTAAGCAATGCAAGGGAACTCGTTGGAGAACTGGTTCGATGTACCTTCGGAATTCTACCAATCCCCTTGATAGCCGACGATATGCTTATTAGGCCGCCTGTTGATGTTGGCGCCGCAGGTGCTGCAGCTTCTGAATGACCAGCCTGTCGTTTCAGAGCAGCAAGCTCTCCCTCCAGGGCGTCACACCTGATTTCCATTGTGAAATCTCCTGGGAAGTTGCCTGCTTCTCCCTTTCCATTGCAGCAGTGATCTCCCTGAATCTTGCTAGCTCTTCGTGCTCGCCGTGCTGAATCAATGCCCCCGCCCTGCCCAATTCATCAATGAGAGCCTTCTCTCGCACTTCTGCTGCGATGCGGGTCCTTCTCTCGCTCATTGCAGTCTCTTCAAGATCTTTTGTCATGTTCAACAGTCGTTCTGACTGTTTGAGGACCTGTTTTGTCCTTTCACGGTCCTCATCTGCTCGTTTGATGGTCGCTTGGAACTCGTCAACCTTTGCAGTGACAGGCATTCCTCTGTAAATGCCGTACTTGTGTCCCTGCCGCCTGTAAAAGTCCAGAAATGTTGTTTCCTTCTGAAAGGAAGAGCTTTTCAAGCACTCCATACGATAGGCGTTTTGCTGCTGTTATGAACTCCGTTCGTCCACTGCATTCATCGTGAATTTCGTTCAGGGCTTGACGAACTAGCTTGCTGTCAGAGTTAAGTCGGACAATCAACCCTTGAAGAACAAATCTTGGGCAGCATTCATCACGATTTGTTTGACAGTTGCTGATGAAGTCCTCCGAGTCGTAGCTGTGGCCGCTTGCTTTGAATTTTCGATACCAAAGTCGTATGTCTGAAGCAGGACAGAGTCCGTCGATGAGCAAATAGTCAGCATCCCCCTTAGTACCACGTCGCGCCGGTTTCTTTGAAGGAGCTGTCGATTTGACATCTGTCGATTTGACATCTGTCGATTTGACATCAAGGCCAACTTCTGCTTCTTCCACTTCAGAACCCGATGCCAGAGATGTTTCAGGTGCAGTCACAGGTTCTGCACTTGATTCTCTTTCAGATGATGGTCTGGATTGTTTTAACGCTCGCTTCTTTGTAGTTCGAGGCATGGTGTTTGTACTGTTTGTCGTGGGAAGATACTGGCCCGGTGTTCTTAGCAGAATGTTACAGGAATGTATGCTATAATACTTCCCTGACACTATAGTTTTCTACCCGATCTGAAAATAATAATAAGCTAGGGAAGAAACTGGCTAGTAACATTGATAGAGAGGATTCTGTCCGGGTGGACAGAATCTTATTGCTAGTAAAATTGATAGAGAGGTTAGCTGTACTTGATAGAGATCACTGAAGTACCGTCAATGAGTTGAGAAAGTGTCCAGGTGGACAGAATCTTATTGCTAGTAACATTGATAGAGAGGTTAGTTGTACCTGATAGAAATTACTGAAGTACCGTCAATGAGTTGAGAAAGTGTCTGGGGGGACAGAATCCTATTCTACCCAGACAGACACCGTGACACTCAGTCTCCCAGATTTCTGTCCACCCAGACACTTTCTCAACTCATTGACGGTACTTAAGTGATCTCTATCAAGTACAGCTAACCTCTCTAATAATGTTACTAGCAATACGATTCTGTCCACCTGGACACTTTCTCAACTCATTGACGGTACTTCACTGATACTTCACTGATCTTGATCAAGTACAACCAACCTCTCTACAAATACTACTCGCAATAGGATTCTGTCCAGGCGGTCGCTTTCTCAACTCCTGGACGGTACTTCAACAGATGAACAGTCTAAACAACAATTATATTTAAAAGAGTGGGTTATCATCAGTTGCTTCCAACTCTAATACCACATCAAAATCCTCGCCAAAATTATGCACCTTTACAAAATCCTCACTAACATCACTTTTTGAATCTAGGGAATCATTTTTGAACGGTTCTTCAGCACTCAATTGATGCAACCAGTCATGACGGCACGTCAACGCATTTATTGTTCTTGGAGCAAGGCGGTTGCGAGTTGCAGGTACCAAATCAACCCCGGCTGAAAACTTTCGTTCGACTGGAGCGCTTGTTGCTGGTATTCCTAAATAGTCCATTGCCATCTGGCTTAGGGCTGGAAAGTTCACACTTCCAACAGTCTTCCACCAGTCCATAATATTGATTGGCTTCCCATCAGAATCAATACTGCGGAGTACCTGATCGCCAAGATAGCGATCCAGCTCACCTTTTTCCTCAGGAATCTCTTCTTGCCAGATGAAAACGGATCTAATGGCTCTCAAAAGTTCAGCGTCTGTTTTTTTCTGTCTATCACCGGAAGCTCCGCTCGAATCGTGTCGACGTTCTGGCGTGTTTCCAAAAACATCGACACCACTGTTCTTGATTTTCCGTGACTTATACGATTCCTCCCAGACTTTCCGCACTAGGGTGACCTGATCCCTTCCTACATCTTTCTCCCAAGCCTTTGAAAATCGATAATATTGATCCTTAAAACGAGGATCGAGTACCGTAGCAACTGCTAAACACGGGCTCTTAGCGATTGAGTAATATATTCTCAGCTTATCTAGTGCATTTCGAAATGCTTTGGTGAAAGTTTCATCCAATTCTGCCTCCTCTAGGTCCTCCAGTTGATCGATAAGATTGTTGTAAAATGGAATAACAAGCGGAAGTGTTGGATATCTAGACCCCTCGATTGCCTTTGATATAACCTCGAAAACACTCAAAACATCCCGGATCTTCTGTAGGACCTCCCATTGCTTTGGATTTATTGACCAATCTTTCAAAGAATCTTCAATCCAGCATATTTTGTCCATCGCCTCTCGCAGCTGTAAGGCTCGTTTGACCATATAGAACGTGCTATTCCAGCGAGTTGGCACATCGATAATTGGTAATAGAGGAACCAGTTTCACAAATCGGCACGAATCAATAAATGAGCTTCGTCGTTTTGGGGAAGACCGGATTCCTCTGACTAGCCGTCGAAGAAAGGTTTATGACATTAACGCCTGAGTTATCGTCATTTGCGACTGTGTCCCCTGCGGGCGCGAATGTATCGATAAAATCCTTTGCTGCAAGATTGATAATGTGTGCCATACACCGCATGTGTTGAGTTTCTGCAGACCACGCAATATCCCTATCTTCCAAGAGCGTCTCCAGCTTAGCACTCATGGTAAAGTTGTTTGAACCGTTGTCGGTTGTAGTGCACAATAAGCGTTCACCCGATAGCATGCCAAATTCATCCAGACACTTGACAAGCTGACTAGCCATGGCGACGCCTTCATGCTTTCCAACCATCGGAATCATCTGCAGCAGCAAGTCCTGCGTCTCCCATTCTTTCGTGATGATGTGGGCAGTAATTCCAAGAAAAGAAATCTGGTTCTTCGATGTCCAACAGTCAGCTGTTATTGATACTTTTGAAGGCGAACCAACAATCAGACCTTTAACGAGCTCCTTCTGCCTATCGTAAAGATCCATCTCCTTTTGCTTCACTGCTTTTGCCGTCTTTGGTGTATAGTTTGGCTGAAAAGTCTTCAACATGCTGACAAAGAACTCGTTCTCCACAACAGTAAAAGCCTGATTGTCTGCAGCAATCCAGTCCAAAATCGACCACGCTACGTCTGGATTGAACACAAGGTTTTGCTCCTTCTCCTGCGAGCCGAAATTCAATGTCTGTTGTCCCTTGGGGACGATGTCCAACAGTCCAAGCGACCTGGCAATACTTCCATGGTGGTTTTTCAGATGCCGGAGGAAGTTTTTTGTTGATCCCGTCTTATCGACCTTCTGGCTCCACTTGCATTTTGCAACCAAACATGTTCTCAGACCATTATCAACCTTATAGTAATCCTTCGCTATGCCGCCTCGACTACCTCTACAGTCCGACATGCTATCAACATCTGCGTCTGATGAAAGCATTGATGGTTGAACTGATCCAGCTGCAGGCTCCTGTCGCACTGAAGAGTCAGCAAAACTAACGTCGGCAGGAAGCTCTGGTGCATGCTGAGAAGCCGGGCCCAACTCGCTGGAGTCATTGGAAGAAGATGTGGAGCTCGGCTCTTGAGCGCTGTTGTTGCCACCGTGTCCTGACACACGTCTGCGTTTGTCCTGCATGCTGTTCCCCTCGCTGGACGCCTCTGAAATTTGGGGGGCTGGCAGACTTCGCTTCCATGTGTCAAGCGGATGACTGTCCACCAGTCTTTGGCTACCATCGGATGCTGCCTTACGCTTTGGTTTAACAAAGGCAGCGTCCATTTTTGCTGTGGTGTGGCTGGAACGTTACCGACTCTAAGTGTCCAGGTGCACAGAAAGCACAGCTCTCGAGGTCTGTCGTTGTAGAAATTGTTTGTTACACAGCTTCCGTTGTGACTTCTTGGAAAGTGTCCGGGTGGACAGAATCGTATTGCTAGTAACATTGATAGAGGTTAGTTGTACTGGGTAGAGATAACTGAAGTACGTCAATGAGGTGAGAAAGTGTCCGGGTGGACAGAATCTTATTGCTAGTAAAATTGATAGAGAGGTTAGCTGTACTTGATAGAGATCACTGAAGTACGTCAATGAGTTGAGAAAGTGTCCAGGTGGACAGAAAATACATGCCTCGATGTCTGTTGTGATGCAAAATTGTTTGATACATACAAAACTTATATTGCGTCTTCTTGGAAAGTGTCCGCGTGGACAGAAAGAACAATAGCTTCGTTTTAGCTTCTCTATCACATCGGGTTTTACTCGGGTCTGACTGTTGACCCGAAAAGGGTTTTCCTACTGGACCCGATACCCGACCCGGATCCGACCCGAAAATTTTCCATGAAAACTGGCACTCGGGTCGGGTACATTTGGTCAATGGACCCGGACCCGACCCGAAAGACCCTAAAACCCGCCGATCCTTAGTACTCACCCACTGGTTATGTTGCAAAGTTTGCAATAATGCAGCAGTTAACTGCCAATCTACAGGGCAACAGATCATTACCCTATCTTCATCAGAGGGAGAACTGATTGCACTTAACAAATTGACCAGAGAAATGGTATGGAGTAGTCTTATATTAGAGCGCCTTCGGGGTTACTGCTTACTTTATTTCACAGGGTTGTCTATTCTTGTGATGCGCCGTTGACAGCTTACTTTAATTACACCTCTCCAAAAGTTCAATGCGAGTACTTTGGAATGTGCTCGTGATTCTTCGCTGACTGGGCTCCGGTAACAACATCCAAAAGTGATCATTGATTCATGCTCGATTAAGGGAGTCAACCAGCGAATGTATTCTCAAGACTTTGCAAAACCTGTTGGGCAAGGAGAAACATCATCAAAGTACTACTACTTGGTATGAGCATAGTCGAGCTCTTATCCCATTTGGCAATTTACATCTGCGATTATCTAGAGATTCACTACAGCCAGGTGATTCCAACTGGATTTACCGAAGCGGGATCAGGATATCAGCTTAAGCTATCCATGAAGCTGCGGCATGAATGGGAGTTCTTGCCATTGGAATGGACCCCAGATATATTTTCGATATACCCGCTGGGTATGCAGAACTCTTTTTCTTGTCGTAGCTTCAGAATTCTGAGCTTTTGGTAATGCGATTACCTCCCATACCACCCAAACCTACAAGTTTCCTTAAAGTTACTCTAATATGTTAAGGCAGAATTTGACAGTAAGTAAATGACACTCACCCTGGAGTGGGTTTCTTAACTACTTGTTCATCAGCTAATCGGTGCTATTTTGCATATGCACATGTGAGGAAAGGCTGCCAAGGTGTCAATCATTGGACAAGATACAAACCAGCTAGATACGCTTGCCAACCAGGTAGGAATGGCATTCTTGAAATATTGAACCATTCAAATCTCGTTTCAGGATCACTTTGATTTCAACTTCCATACGTATAATCGCCTGAGCAACGTGAACATTGCACCTGGCGATCGTCTTCTTATGAAATGTGTTTGGGACTCGACCAACTATGCCAACGGTACCAAAGGAGGCTTAAGCTCATATGAGGAAATGTGCTTTGGGTTCATCGATTACTATCCATTGAAAAATCTTACCACTGGTCTCCGCCTTCCCCGCATATTGAACTCTACTTTGGACCTTGTCAATGTTACGACCCCATTGGAAGGAAACACTAACCTCTGTGTGAAGAGCAGCTGATCCCAGTTCGTACATTTCGGCATCTTCATTCGTCTCTCCTTTGCCTGAATTTTGGAAGTGTGGTGCATCTGGGGGGTTCCAGTGCTCCCCAAACTATATCCTTGAAAATAAGCTGCATCATCAGCTTGATGACTATATTTTCCATTCTCTCATTGCAGTTTCGATGTTTCTTACCATCTATGTTTGACCTGATAGCTAATTACGTGGCTTTTGGATTAGTTTTGTATGATTAACTGGCTCGTCTCGATATGGCTTCCCCTGAGGGGCAAGAGATGTCTGAACAAGTGTCGAGTAGGACTCGATTGGATGCAGAGCGACAGTGGAATGCGAAAGCCTATCCATCCAAGGGCGGCCGGTGAGTGCAAGGTTGCTTCCGCTGTATACTCAAGGATGACGCCAATGGCAACCGCAACTTTCTGCTCTGCTGTTTCGCTTTTTTAATGAAAACTTCAAGATGAACCGCCTCCGGGGACCACCATTGATGATTCAGGATGGAAATGGCCAATATCGCCGAATTTCTCGAAGTATTTGATCTACTCACCAAACAGGTGTAAAGCAAAACTCAAGTTACATACGACGAGCTCATTCCCCAGTTGAGCATAATGTTCAATAAAGTTGAGGAAGTACAATCAAGCCCGATCAAAGTTGCAAAAAAAGCAGCACACAGTGTGTTATGGTTATGGCCTCATTTGAATTCAAAGTGATACTTTGCACTTTTAGTATGTTGGACTGTGCACGTTACAGGACTCTATTTAGTACAGTCACTTTAACAACCATACGCATAACAAACTACAATATAGCAAATAGACTGGAGAAGTCCAAGAGTTCTCAGTGCCTGATGCAGAGACCTGCAGGCTTGATTACTAAACTAGATTGTCTGATTGTCAGGATTGAAGCGCTATTTAGTTATCACAGTAATTTACTTATTGAGAACAGTATTCTTTGGTCCTAAAGAATACCCTTGGACTGAAGTAACGCGTAATATAAGCAATTTTACGTTTTGTGGTAACATCATAAAAGACATGTAAGTACGCCTTTCCACCATCATAAATACATAATACTCTTCCTGAGTAAAAGATTGTTATCAACTTAACAACTATAAACGACAGGTCCCTCTGCAGCCCGCATTGAGAACTCCTGGAATCTCCAGTCTATCTGTTATGATGTAGTGTGTTATGTGCATGGTTGGTTAAAGTGACTGTATTAAATAGAGTCCTGTAACGTTCATAGTCCAACACACCTCCCATTCCTTTAACAACGTAAATGTTGCTGACTGAGCTGTCAAGTGAAACAATCGAGGACCTACTAGTTCAGTTTCTCTTTATCTTAAGACAAGATTAACTGACTAATCCCAATGTATTACAATGTTTGACAACCATTTTGTATGTAAGTGCTTTTGTGCAAATATCTACAACCACATCTGTTGTGGAACATGCTTGATTTGAACTAACTATTTTTTGATACATTGAGTAACAAACTTTTCTCACGTGTTCAAGTGTTTGGTAGTTGATTGTTAGTCAAATTGTTTGCAATTGCCCCTCTGACAGTGGACTTGATTTCGATACTTTTGAGTCATCTTCCAGCTATAAATACAAGTGGTGAACTCTACGGTCTCGAACAATTGGAATCTACATGATATTTCGCATCTGTCAGCGCATCAAAGTAAGAGTAGCAGTAGGACGTGACTTGAGCAGGCAAAGTAGTGCTTGGCGCGATTAGGTCAAGAGTGATCAAGTCAGTATCATGGATTGGTGGTTTCATGAGGAACTAGGCAGCCTCGTCGGACGCTGAAATGAGGTCGATTCTTGCTGACCCACGCTCAATAGGCGCGTGTTGAGAAAAGTCATAAGGTTCCGAATGCAACGAGAACGATCTGTGTGGTGTTTGCAGCCGCAGAGAGGTCGCCATCTTGAGTATTACTGCAGCTAACCTTCGTTGGACGTGAAAACGTAAACGCTGTGTATTCCGGTATTCCAGGAACCGGTCAGTGTGAGGTCTTGACTTGTGTCCAAAACCGGGGTCGCAAAGTCGTCTCCGTACCGATCCTCAAGCACGAATTTGTTCTAGTGCAGGTAGAGCAGAATTAGCGATCCAATGGGACTTCGAACTCACAGCTGCTGAGCCGCTCTGCCAATTGGTCCTGATATTCGATAATTGTTCGTTGTCTCTGGATCCGTTCGATCCCCTGCCTCATATCCCGCAGCGACTCTCTCCGCAACGTATTGAAATCCGTGTCCTCCGTCCCAATGTTTCTTGCTCGCGCCAGCTCCGAACTGTTCTACTGTTCTACGTGACTGTTCACAAAGTATTTCACTGCTGCTCGTTGATTAGAAATGTTGTACCGCAGCCGCCTTGACAATGATATCGTTGCTGGCGCCTCTGTCTCTGGCGCGTCTTCTGCAATGGCCATGGCAGTGTTACATGAGCCGCAGAACCAATCCATTTGTGATGTATTTTGCTTGTGCGATGAACTACCCTCCTTGTGTCCGCAAAATGTTATCAACTTCAGGTGGGCAACTTCTTTCCAGCATAAAACCTAATCTCATCGTGCACTGGGCTACACAGCAAATGCAATGCCTATGGGGCCATACGAGCTCACCGTCCACGATGCCCGACAAGTCAACCGTGACGACGAGAGTGAACCAGTTCTACCGCCGCGAGTCAGACACCTCCATATCCTCTCTTCCATCCCCCACGACGGCTGGCTCAAAGCCATCCAGATATTCGAGTGAGACCACGAAGTCGCTTCCATTGAGCACGGCTCGTGGGAGAAAAGTGAGAGGGGAGGGCAAGATGAGTTACGTGCTTGGAAATTCAGCTGGATTTGTGAAGAAGAAAAGGTGCGCACTGTGGTGCAGAAGTTGGAGGGAGGTGCGGTGGATGTGAATTACAAAACAGTTACGGACGTCAAGTTGGCAGGGACACAAGGAGGGTGATTGCGGAAGTTTCTCCCTACTTCAGCAGTACACACTGAGAGTCGCTAAGGGCGTGGACCTGTTGCTGCTTGTCACGATGATTCTTCAGTTCCAATTGTTTGTCTCTAAGGCGAATGCTAGATGGTAAACGTTGTCAACTTTGAAGAAGCTTTATCATGTATTGGACATTAAATTGAAAGAATAACTGACTATGTATGTTCGTTTTAATTGTGTGAGAGCGGACCGTCCATGATGTATATGTACGGTATGACGGGCACGTCACAGTCGTATCCACAATAATTCGCAGACATACCAATCCGATCGACAGCGCTGAAGTGCTTTTCCCTGTTCTGGTCATCCTCGGCGCTCGGTATCTTTTGCGAATTACAAGGAGATCTGCCCGTTTTTGAGTTATTTTGATCGGGAAAAAAAAGATTCTCAAATACCTCTTTTTTGGGAGGTCATGTGAAGACTCTGATACAATTCACGTGATTAGTTGGATTTACCGGTGGATGTCAAAAAGCCTTCCAGATTGAGATGGATTCGGCCTTGGAAAAAGCGATGCGTGGTGTTTTCGGAAGGACGTCCGAAAAATTTGGAAGAGCAGCATGATTAAGAAACATATATTTCGATCAGCATCTTGTTTGGATCCACCACAGTTCACAGAGAGCAACTCGATTACGGTCCAAGGAAAAACCGTCGTGAACTGTGAACATATTTGCATGCGATCGCAACATTAAAGATGTGTCTCGACTGTCCACACAATATCCGCATCCGTTTCAACCTCAACGACAGCAATCGCATCATCGCCCAACGCAGTCTCTGATCCCATTCCTGTAGTTTCCGCCAAAATGTTCGATGTGCTCACAAGCTTACCAAATGATGATACCATCCCTTTTCCTACCTTATTCGATAAGAAAAAAGGTATCTCGATGTTCATAATTGTCAAACCACTGACCTAAGTTCCACTTCAGCCCTGTGGTGGTTATATTTGCCAAAGGGACGCCAATAGGAAGCAACCCGCATGTTGGTCCCTCAATCGCCCTATTGCACAAAATTACATGCTTTCCCTGATAAAACAAAATGTTCCATTAGAACAGAATTAACTAATATGTATTTTGCTGTGCACCTTTGTGAGAAGAAACGCAATGCTGTCCTCAGAAGCGAGGATGATGCGTCGACTGTCGCGCACAACGTGAAGAACATTGATGCTCGATATCGCCTGATCGAATCGTCCGCCCAGCGCACCAAACGCAAAGATTTCAAACTGGCCAAAGAACCCCGTTAGTTTTGTAAGATCGGTAGATCTACAAAATACCTGTCTCTTCTCAGAGATCTCAATCTCCTCGATTAGTTTGAGACACTTTTGAAAGTCTGTCGTGTCTTGATCGTCGATTTTAACAACTTCCACGCCCTTCTTGGCCGCTAAATAAAGGAATACTCTAAAGTGAAGAATGAAGCTAATACCTGAGACTTATACCATTCGGCAACGTCTGGTCTCAACGAGTCAAGATCTCCCCGGATCTGGTACGGTAGAAACCTATAAAAGGTGGTTGCTTTAAATTGGTTCCCACGGTCGAAGTTTGGGCACCAGGATGAACCTCTCGCGATCGACATCCGAGGAGAATGCATCAAACAATCGATTGGCGCCACCATCGGCACAGATGCGCATGGATGCTGTAAAACGGGTGATTATCAGATCAATATGTGTTTGATATGAGATATGGTGATGTAGTAGCGGCTCGAGAACCTTAAAAAATTTGTTCTTGTATTCTAAGGGGGACCATTCTTACTCACTGTTGTTCCATAATCGCTCAAATGTGGCTGTTTTACCGAGGGGTTGGTTGAGGATGATCAGTGCGCGTTCAGTGGCCCCGTTCGCACGTGCATTCAAGCTGTCCAGCCCGTGTCCCAGCTTTTCGCCCAGTTTCCGTGGCACCCACCCTCTGCCGTACCCGTTCCCCTTCCCGGTCTCTCCGCCAGCCAAAAAGTCCGCGACCCTCCAAAACGACATTGGTGTGGCTTACCCGTGGGGAGGTGAGGGCACGAATTGGAACACAGTGGAATAGGAAACAAATGCCTGCTTTGTGGGGTCCAAAGAATCTGTCGGTGGTGGTGCTGCCGGAACCGGGCTTGTCGACCCTGGTTGATGGCTTGATTGGTATGTGTGTGTCCCCATTTTGTTCAATTATGGACAGTTATTTATGCTCAATGTGCAGGTACAGCTAGTCCACTCCAACTCCACGGTCAGATTCTGTTTAAAAACACCTCCAAATCAACCCTTTCGGTGGGTGGACTCGATGCCGAAGTTGTGGGAGAATTCGTTGCTAGAACGAGTTCTACGCGTCCCTTTAGTTTCGGCGGCTCGAACACCAAATCATTCGTGTTCTTCCAGTCCAGATTTCCATTGAGGGATCCAGGGAGAGACTCCGAGATTGAGGTGCAGGCTTCAACACCTCTCTCCCTTCCATTCAGAATCGACTTGAAACCTAACCTATCTCAACTCGTGCCGTCGGTCTCGAACACAAAGTTTCGTGTTGTATATACGTTGACTGTTAGGGCGTATGGGGTGAAGAGAGGGAAAGAGACCATTGAGGGATCGGCAAACTTTTCGTTGGAGTCGCTTCCCGTTCGCCCACCGAAGTTCGCGCTTTTGGATGACCTCTCTGCATTTGGACGCAAAGACGTGACGGATATGTTCCAAGCTGTTCGATGGTGGATTTCTCTGCCACTTGTGTTCATTCCTGGAGACTGGTTCGAGGTACAATATCAGTTCCAAGACCTTAACGATACAACTATCATGTCGTCGAATAAAATCAACAGCATCGAGATTACACTTTATGAGATCATGAGCCTGGCGGCTGGGATTGATTTGGGAGAGAGCGGGAACAGGGAGAAGAAAGCCTCATGGATGATTGAGCAAGTAACGGAGGATGGATGGGGATTCATGGCCAAGGTAAGCACTGTTTTTTATTCACGCCCACGTTAAGTTCCCTCATTGCATTATTTTAGCGAGGGAAGCAAGCACCATCTCTTGCAAGTTCTCCACTAGCGCCATCTCAAAATCAAGAACACCCCATCGTTAATCCAACTGGAACATGGGGTCAAGTTACGATATCTCACATCATTTCTGTAACTGTGTCGTTTACGGATCGCAACTGGCGTCCCGTCACGTTAGAGCACGAAGTTTTCGTCCTGGGATCATCCAGAATATCGGTTCTAAACAGCCATCTCGCGCCATTATTTGAAAAGTCTGAATCTCTTCCCCCAAATTCACCTCCTTGGTCTCGCGATGCACATGGCGAAGTGTTCAATGACTTGGCCGACACCGCAGAACGACCCGGCCCATCTGGATCATCTCCAGCCCACCACTTCACGTTTGTCGAGCAGGTAGCTGATGATGCACCACCCGGAACGCTTCCTCGGATTAACGCAGCGAAAGTTCGAGCGATTTTGCAGTCAAAAGTCAGTGTAAACTTTGACGAGCTGGACCCGGACTTGCCATCGCTCGTCGATCCCTCATCAACAACTCGAACAACGACTGCAGAATACACAAGTCAAAGCGTGGACCCTCGAGTCGCACTAACGCAAAGTATTTCACAGTTGGACATCCACAGTCCGGCTGGTGTTGCTGCATGGGCGGCGTCGGTGGCTGCCGTTGCTGCAGTAGATGGGTTATCTTCCGCCGGCGTTTCTACGATTAGTGACGATTCAGGTCCGCGAAACGACGACACGCGCGACGTTACGCCAACGCCGCGCATGTTGGGGCACGCGACCTCAAGTGTGTCACTTCGCGGTACGCCCGCCGAAGCAGCTGCGGTGGGAACTTATCGTGATCCAAGAATCGAAGCGGCCACCGCACTGTACGCGCAAGTTCCGGGTGCCGCACATGTGTACGCGAGCCAGGCGTCACTATCGCGGTCCAACATGGTTCAAACATCATTCTTTGACTCATTGTCCAGGCCCGGCGGTGACCCTGCGGGAGACTCGTTTGCTCGCCTCACACCGACTCTGCTCGGAACTGTGCAACGCCCGACGGCTCTGGTCCCCATCGCGTACATTGACCCAGACCACTCTGCTCACTCGTCAACACCAGGTCGTGCTCGAACCACATCTCATCCGACACCGCCTCAGCATCAAGTAAACATTGCAGCTCCCATCGACCCAGAAGTTGCTGCTGCGGCTATGATGGAGAGCGACGAGTTCTGGTACAGCATGCTCGACGAGACGTACATCCAAGCCGCGAGAGGCGGAGCGGGAGCCGCTGGCGCGTCGAGTTCGGACAACCACCGTGCGAGGGAGCAAATCAGACGTTGGACTGCGTCGCAGAATATGGATCGAGGTGGGCGTGCGGAGGGGTGGCAGAGAGTAAAGCCGTTGAGTCATTCGCGGACGGTTTCGGCATCTGCTGATGGAGGTCCACCAGCGCCGTCACCTTTGCGGAGCCAGACGGTGAATGACGCACAGCGGAAAGGGAAGGGTGCAGAGCTGTTCACGGCGCAAGGAGGGACTTCTTCTGGACGGGTTGGCGATGATGCAGTCGAGGGTGTTGTACCGCTATCGACTGTGTCGCTTGGACGAGCGCTGGGTCAGGGTTCTGGAGGCAGTCCTGAACAGGGAATGACGAGCCTTGGAATGGATGTGGAAATGGAGGATCATGATCCCGAGCAGAACATCGTCGACGCGTTGCCGGACGAAGAACAGCTCACAATGGTAGTGAACTGGTTGGCGACTCCCGTGAAACCCGACAAGGGCAAATCATCCGATCCACAACCAACTTCAACCGCCGTTGATGCCGCACCTCGTTCCGTCGAACCATCCAACGCAAGACGCGTCCCGACCCAGCTCCGCACTCGACCCATCTCACTCGCCGACAGCATCAACGACCCTGTAGCACCATACCCCCGTCGTCGCAGTACCGCGCCAACAACTAACCGGTACTCCATGGGCAGCATCGAAGAATCGCCGACGCTTGCAGCGCCAAAGATTCCAATGGGAGGCAGCCCGACCCTGCGACGCGCATCCGTGTCCTCCATGTCTGCGATCGACATTGGCGAACCGCACCGTCGGAACTCGACTACGCACGAGTATGTCAGGCTCAACGGCGCGCTTTCGGAAGAGGAGGCGCTTAGGCTTGCCCTGGAGGAATCGGCGAAGGCGGCGGGTGTGACACTGGACGAGGGGCCGTCTGATTTGCATTCTGCGCCAGCGCGGACCAGTGAGGTTCGGCGAGGGTCCGGCGGACTTGCGGCGATCGAGGAGGGGGATGCAGATCAGCTTGAACTATCTGCCCTTGGAGACGAGCATTCTTTGCGTCCTAACGCTGGGATGGTGGGCCATGCACCAAGAGGCAGCGCAGGTGGTATTAACCCCTACGCATCGAGGCCTGTGCGTGGATCGTCTTTGGCTACAGGCGGTCCGCCGTCTGTGGTGGAATTGGCGTTGGAGCGACAGTTGCAGCGTGTTGCGATAAATGGTGGACTTGTGGATGATGAGGAAGCACTCAGACAGGCACTTGCGCGATCGTTGGTTGAAGTCACGGGACAAGTGAATCCGACCGCCTAGGAAAGTACGCAG
Source organism: Cladochytrium replicatum (assembly GCA_025526935.1). NCBI lineage: Eukaryota > Fungi > Chytridiomycota > Chytridiomycetes > Cladochytriales > Cladochytriaceae > Cladochytrium > Cladochytrium replicatum. The sequence continues at coordinate 95,616 of JAHLKD010000093.1, forward strand.
CTAGTATTTCTTTTATTGCTATGTAGTTTACAGAACTGGTGTTTTAGATTGCAGTTTCTTTTTCAGTTTAGTTATGCTTGCAGTTTGGAGTGCTTGAGAGAACGTTTGTTGCCTCTACCTTTATAGTTTTGTTTTTAAAAATAGCATCCCCCCAAGGACACACTTTGGTGAAACAATGCATTCCTTCTATTCATCGCCATATAAACAATTCGATTGGGAATGTTCCCTTTCATCCACCAGTTCACCCGAGACTATGATCCTCGTTGATTTATTGCTTAACCGGGCCGACTAAGAGAGATTATTTCTTCATTATGAATATCAAAGTGCATTTTCAAAGTCTTGAAAGCCGTTGTCAGGCAGGGCGACTAGACATCCACACCATAACTCTGCCATACCTACAGACGAAGGTCAATCATACAGCAGTGTTATAATTCACTGATCGTGAAGGATGAACGCAGGTCTGGGACAAAATTGAAATGATGAAATGTCGAGAGGAGCAACAGGCCATATTAAACAGATTGAACTGCTGCATGGTTGTCACTAGATTCAGATCAAGTTCGCAATGCTCGCCATTTTCGGATTCTTGCTATTGCAGGCTCCGTAAAAATTGCAGCTAGCCCCAGCTGGGTTCCTTTCTCCACAACCCAGTTCAACCACCATGCCACGATTCTAACATACGGGAAAAAGCCAGTGGAGCTTTTTTGGTCGCTCTCGGATTACCCCGGGACGATCAACTTCGGGGGTCGCGTCGAATAACTCTGCGGGATGGTTAGCGGTCAACTTTGGGGAGACCGCTGGTATGATCCTAGCCTACATACAATGTTGCAAAGAAGTTGATACCTGATTTCCATTTATGGCCGCAGACATTGCCCTGGGAAACTTTCGGTCAACCGATTTCTCTGGAAAGTTGATGCGTTCGTGTTGCCCACGTTGCCCACGTCGCCGTCTTACGTACGGCTATTTCATGTTCTCTACCTGAAATATTGATACAAAACAGCTCCGGCACATCAAAAAAACGAAAACAAAAAATCATCCATGAACGCACAGAATCCACACTCCCTTCACTGCCAATCATCCTGACTACCCTGATCAAACAAGAAATTTGCCGCAAGCTCCTCGTTCTTGTCACACGAGAAGTACGCCTCGATCGCCATTGCCCTATCGAATCCCAACGCCGTCAGCTACAACAACAAAAAATATCCGTCAGTCGCATCCAAAATACGTGTCCTCTTTCGTTCCCACCCTCTGAATCGCAGCGTCTTCCTCCGGCGTAATCGTAATGACCTGCCCAGCACCCTCCTCGTCGTCCCCGTCGCCCCCCTCAGCAAGCGCCTGCAAAAACGCGTCCGGGTTCTGGTTAATCAACTCCAACAGCTGCGGGTTGCGCTCCCCAATGGTCTGCAGCATAGGCTGGAGAAGATGCGGCTGCGCAGCGATGAGCTGCCGCATCTGCTGGAACTGCGGCGAGTTGAGGTGCTGGATCAGCTCGTTCATCCCAGGTCCGGCGCCAGCAGCAGCTCCAGCTGGTGCACCGTGCGCACCGCCACGGTTGCCCTGCGCGGCGGCGGCTTGTTCAAATAGGTTAACAAAGCCCGCGGTTGGTGCGGCTGCTGCTGCTGGGGCAGAAGGGATCGTTGCCTGAGGAGTCTGGGCGAGTGCGGGTGGGTCGGCTGGTGCGGGCGCAGTGTCGCGAGCAAGACCTGCCGGAATACCCTGCCATTATGATCAATAATAGCCGCATAGACGATGATAGATGCATACGGTGATCAAGTACTCTGCGGCACGGTCGGGGTTGTTGAATGCAGCGCGCAGCGCACGGACAACTTCGGTTCGATCGTAGCCCATCTCCATCAGTCCAGTCACAGCTGCCTCATACGCTGAGCCCGTCACTAATTCACCATGTCAGAGATTCGCTATGGGTATCGTATGACCGGTTTACCGAGGCCAGAGCTGTCGAAAGTTCCATCAGCAGCAGCAGGGGTTGCGGCCGGTGCGGGAGTGGGAGCTACTGCGGGAGCAGCGACTGGGGCCGGAGCGGGAGCAGCTACGGCAGCCGTTGCCGGTGGAGGTGCGGGTGCGGTGGCGGGAGCAGAGGGGGTGGCAGGCCTAGTAGATGCGGGCGACGACGCAGAAGAAGCAGCTGTTTTTGGCTGTAGATGGTGTGTTGGGAGACGTAAATTCCAGCAAAGTGGCACAAACGATAGAACAAACCTTGGTGACCATTACAACCAAGAAGTCCGTCTCCGTGATGCCATACTCCTGAAGCTCCTGAGAGTCCACTAGCTTTTTGCCTATAATTCATCATTGCATAAGTAATAGTTTGACGTACAGCCTACGAGCATCCACCAGAGTGAATCAAAACCTGAGACTCGACGGAGCAGTTCAAGTGCGACGCAATCTTCTCTTTTACGGCAAGAACCTAGAATGCCTCCACGAGTAAGCTACTTTGTCCAAGCACCTCCACAAAGCATATAGACACACCTTTTCGGCTGGTTCCGCCTCAATGTGGAACATCGTCTGTTGGAGGGTCTTGATCGTCAGCTTCATGTTCGGTGAGAAGATCAGGAGCGCACTGGGAACGTGTGGCGTGGAGAGTCTTATTTTTTAACATCAAATATATCAATGGCACACGGCAGACTTGTCACCAACACCGCTGACTGCTGTCTTGCGCTGCAGATAGAATCCTGTGCCCGCTCCGGTCACGAGCGCAAGGTTGATCCATCCGTTGTACGTCATAAAAATGAGCACTGCACATCGAATACCTTACTAATGTATCATATCGCAAGCTCTTCCTACTTACTCAACATGAAGGACGAAAACACCTCGATTGCGTAAAGAACCGCTCGAATCATCTGCTGCCTTTGCGTAAAACTTCGATTCCTTAAACCCACCAACTTTTGATGAGCCCATGATTTCCTCAATCCGACGACATTCCAATTTTTGGTATCCTCACCCTGTCCTCTTTCCTCTCGAGCTTTCCAAAAGCGACTCGTCGTCCACTTGTATCTCTCCAACGGAACTATCCCCACCAAGCGGTTTCATCGCACCACCGTTATTATCCCCAGACATGTGCACAAGGACCCGGTCGTATCGACTCCTGTTCTCCCTGTACCACTCGTATCCACATGCGAGGAGGAACACGGCGATGCATGAAACGAGCGTGCTGAATGGGCCCGTCGTGACCCAAAAGTCAAACACGACGTAAATTCCGGCTAGAGCACTGAGCATGTGAGTTTCCAGTATACAGATTGTGGGTCAGGTCAGTGAAACCAACCAACAAACGCACATGTTCTCCAGTTCCAGACCATAGCCATGCCCGCATTGCTATTGCCCTCGGTGTCTCCTCCTCCTCCTCCTCCGTCGTGGTGGTTGTGGTTGTGATGGCCAGACATGAATCTGTGCGTGAATGGTGTGGCTGGACCAAGCACCGCTAAATACAAAATGACGTTGGGGACGGCGAGAGGCCCTAAGCTGATCAACGACCAGGTATTATCTCATTAAAATAAAGAACAATCATTTCATTTCTAATCGTTTGTGGTACCATTTCGAACTCGGCTAAGATTCACGGCCATATCGAACTGGACGAGACCCTCCTTCATTTCGTGGACACCCCGCAATTCCAAAGACTCCGCGACCTGAAGCAGCTCGGCTCAGCGTACTATGTCTTTCCAGGTTACCTTCATCACAAACCTTTTCCCCCGCCCCGGTGTACTAAGTCATAAACAGGAGCTTCGCACAACCGGTTCGAGCACTCCATCGGCGTGAGCCATCTTGCAGGCAAGATGCTTTCACATCTGAAACTTATGGACCCCGCCCTCGACGTTACCCACTCCGACATGAAATGCATGAAACTCGCCGGTCTATGCCATGATCTCGGTACTGTCTCCACCGAAAGATCCCGTGATAATCGCTCTGAATCTTTTGTTAACATTAGGACATGGACCCTTCTCGCACGTATTTGACAACGAGTTCATTCCGTCTGCACGACCGGGAATCCACTGGTCCCACGAGCAGATGTCCGAGAGCATGCTCGACTATCTCATCGAAGACAACGGGATCGAGTCCGTCGATGAGACCGAGATCAAGCTCATCAAATCGCTCATCAGCGGGGACATCCCGATAAAGTACAACGAGAAAGCGTACTTGTTCGATATCGTCGCAAACAAACGCAATTCACTCGACGTTGACAAGGTTTTTGCAGGAGAAGTGGGGTTTCTAGATGAGCTTAATTTAATTTTGTTTGCTAGTTTGATTATGTGAGCAGGGACAGTAAGAACTTGTCTGTCAGCTCAAACTCGGACGTTCCTGATCGCCTCTTGGTGTCGGCGCGAGTCCGAGAAAATCAGATCTGTTATCCCCTGAAAGAATCGTACAACATCAGCTTGTTCTGTCAGGCGCGCTATTCGCTGTTCAAGGTAGTAAAAGTCACCCTCCACTGATATTCATTCAAATTAACCTCCCCCCTTTTCCGCCCGAAGCGTGTTTATACCCACAAGACCGGAAAAGCCATTGGTGAGTCCCAGAAAATCCCCAACCACCGCATTCCCATCTTCTGAATCCCGTCTTTCAACAGAATACATGCTGACCGAAGCGATGCTGAAAGCCGACACTGTCCTCGACATCTCCTCCTCCATCGACAGCCCCCAGCGCTTCCTGTACCTCACCGACTCGATCATCAAAGAAATTGAGCGCAGCCGTGACGACAGGTTGTCCGAGTCTCGAGAGCTGATCCGTCGGATCCAGCGACGCGATCTCTTCAAGCTCGCCGGCATGATCGCGCTCGAACCCGAAGCCTTGACCCGTGTCCGGAAAGGCGACCTGAACCCCGAAGTGTTGTCCCGATACGCACCCCGCGCGGAACCGTTCTGTCCCGACGATTGCGTCGTCGAATGGCTAGGTAAAAAGAAGTCGTGGGAGCTCCCATTTCATTCCCCCCTCCAACTAACTCATATGCGTTGATCCTTTTTTGTGTGCAGAGATCCATCATGGGATGAAAGACAAGAACCCGCTCGAACACGTAAAGTTTTTCAACAAGTACGACAACGTCGTGACGCAAGGCCAACGCAACGACTCCTCAACCCTCCTCCCGACGCATTTCCAAGAGTCCATAATAAGAGTCTTCGCCAAACGACGCGACCATTTCGTGCGTGTCAACACGGCTTTTTACAACTGGATCGACGCCATGAACCTTCCTCGCCCACCTCACTACGACGACGGCGACGACGATGAACACAACACGCTTGCATCTCCAACGAACGCACGGTCAGGCGGACAATCGGCCTCGACGCCGACGCTGAACACGACGCTGCAATCGACGCTGTCCAGCTTCACGCCGAGGAACTTACTGGGGGATCTGCAGAGGGTCGCGGCGATGGACCCGAGACTCGTGTCCCCGTTTGTGGAACGCGGTTGTGGGGAGAGTCCGGTTGTGGTCGTGGAGTTTGGGAGGAATGGGACGGGGTCGGTCGCGGCGACTCCGGCGTCCAGTCATGAGGTTCCTGCGCAGGTGCTGATGACACCGAGTAGAGCGGTGCCGCATGTGAGGGAGCTTGGGGTTGAGGGGCTGGAGGATGAAGTTACGCCCAGTAGGAGGACGAAGAGGGCAAGGACTGATACGGGGGACATGGATCTGTCATGAGAACAAACTCAAACAGGCAGTTGTTTTTAAGTTGATTCTGTCAAGGATTTGTAGTACACATGCCAGCTGGTCGTGGGACCACAAGATATTTGCACTAGCTAACACTATTCTGGACATCTGCCTGAACTGGAATGTAGGAAGCATATAGACCATGGCAATTACCCAAAGAGGACGGCCACGGTGAGTAAGCATCCACTCACGGTCATGGAATTATCCGCAATGGCGTTGATCTTGTCGTGCGTAAAAATTGGACCATCTCACGGAAGAACCAGATGGAACAGAGTGTTGACGACGGTAAACAAGTACAAGTTGCCCAAACAAAGGGATGGTCAAAGTCACTACTACCCTTCAACGAAAGGGCGGCCCTCTTTGGTTGAAGTGCAAGTGGTCTACCCATCCAAAGAAATGAAGAAAAAAGAATGTGTGGGGGATACCCCAAGAGTAAGCCTCGTTGAGTTGCGGTGTGTTCCTCCCCAAGAGAAGTCTCCAACACTGCAATCGCAATGACTGTAAACCAATGACGAACCAGCACGCCCGACTCGCATCCCACCGAGATCTCAAAGACTATAACTCCCCACCGGGAAAAAAATCAAAGTGCGTGAGGCAGGAGGCTTTCAACCCTCCGGCGCACCCCGATCCAAGCCCGACAGAGAAGAGCCAAAGAGATCCACAAGTGAAGAGCTGAGCAAAACGCCAGAGCGACTGTGATGCTTCCGCTGGCGCGGCCCGCACTTTCTGCGGCATTGAGCACGTCCGAGGACTTTTCCCAAAGCTGAAGTTGTGAGCGGAGAATGCACCTAAGGTGCATCTCTGCCGTGTGTGGAGCTTCGTGTGCGATTCTTTGCGGTATCCCCTGGAAAGAAAAGAGGCTGTGTGGGTGGGGTATTTATACGAAAATGAGATGTGGCGCGATGTCTGGATTTGGAAGGTAGAGCTTCTGTGGTGTCCGTGTTTGATTGTTTCGTGGAAACATGTATTAAAAGAAATCTGTTAAGGTAACTCCAACAGTATATCGTAATTCATCGACTCGTGGTGTTGAACTGGTCAAAGTATGCTTGGGTCGGAGGGTTTGTGTACAAAACTCGATCAGTCCACAATTTGCTGCACAGTTTTTCAATTTTGCGAATATCTTCACAGAGGCAATCATCTCAAGCTTACCGCTTCGTATCCTCGGTAGCCTTGGCCTCATTCTGCTTCCTTATGGTAGTCGCAAGCTCCCTCGCCTGTCGTTCCTTCTCCGCCTGCAAGAGCAGCGACGCACGGTTGTTTGCGGCGTCCTGGAGCGCCCATAAGTACTCATCTTCACGCTGCTTTGCAAGTTTGGCCTTTTAAAGTAAATTTTCGTCAGCCAACAAAACAGTAGAGGCGGGGTCTTTGGTCAATCGATACCTCGTTCTCACGGCGCTGTTGTTCCTGGCCCCGAAGAACGTCGGCTTTCTGCTCCGGCGTCATGCCTTTGAAGAGGTCCACCCTTACTCTGAGATGGATAATGTTAAGTATTCGGCGGGACGAGGATGCAGGGTCGTGGTTTACTTATGTCCTCCGCCAATGTTGAAGACGTCTGGAGTCTCGGTTAAGAATGGCCCGGCTAGATGACGATCGATCTCCTGACGGTTCATTTCCTGCTCCATCGCACGGTCGTGCGCCTCCTTCATCCTCCTCCACTCGCCCTAAAACCAAAAATGTAATGGTGTTCACAAAGGCACATGAAGAGTGGACCATACCAGCTTGCTGTTGATATGATTGTCGTTCTCCGCAATCTGCCTCCTGGCATCATCGACCGCCTTTTGCAACGCACACGACTTTTGCAGCACCGACCTCTGGAAATTCTCGTACTGCCTGAAACCCCGATTTTTTAGTTTGCATTTTAAATTCCGCTCCCTGTTCGCTCCCAAACCTCTGCTCCTCGTCTTCCTGCCGCTTCTTCTCCGTCCTCTCACGGATCCCCTCCAACGCCCAGGTGCGCATCTGCTGCCTCTGCCTCGCGATCCGGTCGCTCGAGCTCAGATCCTCGCCCTCGAAAATCTGGCACCCGCTGACGCTGTTGCGGGGGTCCGAGTCACCGACGCGGGCGGGGAGGTCTTTCTTCTTGGCGTCGGGATCGTACAGATCAAAGTCGCGGCGTTGCCATGGGTTCTGGTGGGCTGCGCGGAAGTCGTTGACGGCTCGGTCGGTGCGGCGGCGAGATTCGGCGGTCTCGTTGTCGAGGTGCTGGAGAAGGATGTTGGTTTCCTTCATGGTCTTGTCTTTTAGGAGCAGATCAGAGGCGAGTGTGGGATTTTGAGGTGCGGTTGTTTACCAAAGGCGTACTCCCGTTCACGCTCGATGCGCTCTAGCTCGTTTTTAACGGCGATCTGATGCTCCAGAGCTGGGACATCGATCTGGCGGTAAGGAAGTTAGAATCCGCGATGTTGTGCAACATCTGGTTGATCATGGTACCCCGATAATGCGGACTTTAGGGTCGAAGATCCGGGTCTTGCGATCCTCATCCAGCTTGCGTCGCCTGCGAATCGCAGCCTCCTCAAAGCTCTCCGGGGCAATTTCGACTTTGTACATTGGTTGCGATACAGCGCGACGTCTGAATTGTTGATTGGGATCCAATCAACAAATTGAGCAGAGATTCTTAACATCAAGATACTGGTACGGTAGGGGATCTTTTATATTCTTAACAAAGGAAACAAAAAGTACAGATGGGTCAACGAAGGATGAAAGGTGTTTTGTGCGAAAATCCACGACGAAAATTATTTCCGTTGAAACCGTTGATATCGACCGTTCGTTAAACCGACCGGGTGTACGTTTGATCCTTCTATTTCAACGTTGCCCTCCATGCGTCGTGTTCAGCTTCGATTTCATTGTGAACCTTGTCAATGTAGACTTTGTACTTTGCGAAGGCGGGTTCGTGCATGCCGTACCACCAGTATGCGCCCAAGAGAGAGCCGGCGGTGATGGAGCCGACGAGATCGCGGTAGATGCGGTTGCGGAAGCGGCCGACGATGGGAGCAACCATGACGATTATCTGACTATCTGGTGGACATAAGCAAGCGCAAGGGCAGTTTAGATGTAGCAGACAGAGAGTATGTTTTGCGAGAGAATATTAATACACTGAGAACAGGCACGCGGTTCACTCCAACGGTGGGTCTCACGTCTTGTCTTACCCGAGACGGGAGACGAAGCGAGTCAAAACCTGAGCAGGGTGGCAGTGCAGTCGAATCTCAAATTGGAATGATTCAAAAATTCAACTGAAATTCAAATGAATTTTCAAATTCAAAATGGACAGCGTCACAAATTTCAATTTGAACTTCAACGACCAGCCGTTCGCAGCGACTGACGACGAATCAGCGACAGAAACTACTCAGCATTCGAGCGTGGGATCATCGTCTCCGAGAGAAGTGGACCGTTTCACCTTCCCGAACCAAGGTCAATCAACTTCCACCGCTGCATCTTCGGCACCAACGCCACTCGGAAGATTGGGCTTGTTGAGCCAAGCGAGCGACAGCGATTACATTCTGTCGCAGCAGAGAGATGGCAACTTGGAAGGTGAGCGATACCAGATACTAATGCGTGTGCACAGTGCATGGCAGTCCATTGCGTGGCTGATTTGGATGGGTCTGGGTGTGTTTCTAAAGGTCCCACCTCGAAATGGGCTACACATAAGAAACATTTCTTTATCTTCAGTAGCGCAGGAAAACCCATATATTCACGGTGAGTGGTGATGGTTGATGATGCTTCATGTGATTTGATCGGATAGAACACCATTTTAGGCATGGGGACGAATCGAAACTTGCCAGCTACATGGGCGTGTTGCAGGCAATCATGTCCTTTTTCGTAGCTGAAGACGACTCATTGCGGTACATTTAAATTTTCGCGGATTTAAACGATGACGCTGAAACATTCACCATCCAGATCAGTCACGGCCGGGAGAACAAAGTTTGTGTTTCTCATAGCCGGTCCTTTGTATTTTGTCGCCGTGGCGAGTACTGGAGAGTCCGATCACCAGGTAACCACGCCCCATATTCTTCAACGCCTGCTACTAATACCGCTTGGAAACAGCTCCGTGGCCAACTCCACTATCTTCAAAACCAGGTTTCCTTTGTTCTCACACAGCTGCAGATCAACAGAATACTTGAGCAACGATTGAACTACGATCTGCGAAATCTTCTCCAGGGTAATAAGTCTCGCTACTTTGCATGGCAAAGTATTTGATGTTCAACTTGGACAGGTACTGACGTCTTTATGCACTCGCTGGCAAAGTCGTTCTACATAAACGCTGGGCAATTCCTTACGTCACTAAAGTGCTTGCGATTGCCAGGCGCGTTACGCGCTCGCATCGGTACCATCCTCAGCTCAAACGTTCCAAAGGTGTGAGAACTTGAGAACTTTTGATATTCAGGGATCTAAGTGCCATCATTATGAAATGAAGCAACTTCTTTTTGGAATACTTTTAGTGGACGACCGGCTCGTAAACCTCGTCCGTCCGAAGCGTCACGCTCTCCATCCTTCCGGTAATTATCAACCTCCAGAAATTTACCAATATTCCTTAAGTTCCCGCACATTTTTTTAGATCTTCACCTATTGATCAACATGGTCTCCTCCACCTCCGCCTTCGAAACCACCGAATCATGGATCCCCATCTGTCTCCCGCACTTCAACTCGCGCGCTTTCTTGCACTGCTACGTGTCCTACCTCACCGCCGAACTCTGCTTGATCCTCATGTCCACCGAAAAGGACGCGTTCTTCGAAATGTCTGCGTTCCGAAGCCGGATTGCTTCTGAAATGGAGGGGATCATGCCACCGTTGGAGCTGGCTGTGAAGATGGATCCATACAGCTTAGGTATGTTGACCTTTTGAGAGGCCCTATGCTTTCTTAGCTGAAGGTTGTATTTTGATTATGTAGTGGAGGTCGGGATCCCTGGTATCCGACACTTTTTGTACAAATCACGTCCAATGGTGCAATATACCCTGCCTGCATCGACCCCGCCGTACACTGAGAAGCATGATTTGCGGAGGTTTGTGTGGACTCCGAGGCTTATTGGTTTCACAAATCTTAAAGCAATATTTTCGCTTCAGACTCATGAGATTATACCAGTACGCCTATGAATTAATCCACAGACGTTCCCGACCCGCCAGAGTAGTCTGGGCAGCCGGGCAACACGAGGCAATACTCTGTTGGGTAATGAACAGCACTTAATATCATAGCTGCTCTTCTCACGCTTTTTCAAAGACCACGAAGCAAGCAATCATATTCGCTGCGTTCTCCCCACTCATTTCCAAGACCGCGGCGCTGGAGTCTGTACAGGGCTTGCAGAAGTGGGTTCGTCGGAATGAGGAGGACCTCTTTGTTACGAGGTCACCTACATTTTGATGTGCGGTGATGGAAGCATTCATCTATCCTTCAACTTGTAGGATTGGTTGTACATCATTGAAGGTATCATTTTTTGGTCCCTGATGAAAATTTTGTATCGGTGCTTTTGTGTTTGGGGCAAAGTGGAGGGGGCGAAAAATGTAATGTTGCAGAGCCATTCATTTATATTCGTTTCAATCTCGTCAGGATGGGCAATCAGCTTAAGGGCCTCGCACGGTCTTCATCGCCGTCGCCGTCCACTTCAGACCCCAATGCTCTCCCACGGCCATTCCATCCTTTAAAGGTTTTCAAAAATCCCATCCTATCATGCAAATTGTAAGTGTTCTAAACTCCAGGTTGTTCAGGAGCACCAAGTTGTCGATGCTGCCCGGATGAACATGCAGCGTCAGTACCTGGTCAAGCATCTCTGTAATTCCAATTTCGCGGGTGTCCCAGCTCGGATGCTAACGTCCGGAACCAAGGTTTTGCATGCGGGGTAGTAGGGTCAACAAAATCCACAATGAGATTGTGAGGTCTGAGATCAATCGATCTAGTGCCACAACGGCTGCGTGGCTACTTGAGATGGAGAACGAATTTCCAGCATCGACGTATTTTGCAGTGGTACGTGTTGTTCTTTTAAGGAAACGACTTTTTTTGCCTATTCATTGGTGTCCAAGAGCTTCAGCATGCATCTGTGGCCCGATAGGCACAGGATAAAAGCGAGCGTGAACATGGATATTCGTGAGAGTCTGTCGCTTGCCGACCTTGTTTGTACGTTTCTGAGAATTGCCTTTGGAAACAAATTTGAATTTTGAATCTTGGTTTGATCTAGATGAGGACAGAAAGTTCGACTATGGTTTGTCATCTTCCAACTCTTGAATTGGCACCACTCTGAACATTACAGCAGTACACGAGAACTCACACTTTTCGATCACACCGATCGCACTTTGGCCACAGGGAATCAAAGAGCTCGCCAGAGTGCTAAAACCAGGTGGCTACTTAGACATTGTAGAGGTACGTTTCTTGCTGATAACCGTCCCACACAAGTTCACACAGATTTCTTCACATAGATGGAGCCGTTCCCAGCTTTTGCTCCCACTCCATTAATTTCAGGCTACGTTTCTCGTCTGCTCCCAATCGTGCGCGCCGGCGGCATTGATCTACTCTCTTGTAACCACAAACTTTATCTTAAATAATTTCTACGGATCCTTACCCCAATTTTCAGTGGCAAAGATTTCAGAGATGCTCAAAGCAACAGGAAGTTTTACAGACGTCAAGGTTGAGAATCTCCGTGCAGATCTAGGTTGGGAAGCTGAAATGGGAGGACTCTGGCGAATGCATCTCAAAGAAGCTCACTTGGGGTTGCGCGAGGTTGCTGGGATGGCAGTGGCTGGAGGGACGGCTGTACCGAGCTTTGAGGACTTCAGCAATTTTCTAGACACGTTCTTCGAGGACTGTGCCAAATGGAACGCATATTGTAACGTGGTAAGTGTGGAATTTCTGGCAGGGTCTTTTCATTGTCACATCTGATGAGAGTCCTCATCTCCATGTGTAGTACCGAGTAACTGCCCGTAAACGGCTGTAGAGTGCTTTATGACTCTCATCGCCAGACACTTTCGGATGATTTTCACAACTCCATCATGGTCGAATTGAGTACTGTTTACTTCGTTGAATCTGCCTTCAAATCTTTATACCCCAGCATACCTATCATTCAAAGGTTTGTCTGACCAAAGTGTCCAGTAAAATATTCCCATCCTATCATGATCCGTGTGCTTTTACACATCAAACGATATAAGTTCGTGCCACCTATTACTCTCAAAGAGAAAGCATGCAGTTCTGGTGTCTGGTGAAAAATTTCAAATAAGCAACAACGGCATAAATTCTTCGCAACCTCCATCAAATCATCCGCAATTGATTTCCTCCAGCAGCTATTCGACTCTGGGGATCGCACCTGCACCAAGAATGCCGTTTCCGGCCGGAGAAACGTCCTCGAAGGGTGGAGATCAAGTGACCTCAAGCTCAAAACCAGCGGATATGAGATGGACTCGGAGAATGGTCGGATCCAACAGCAATACAACAATGACATGACTACATGGCGAGCGGACAATCTGAACAAAAATGACATGACAACATGGCGAGCAGACGATCTGAACAAGCAAGAAGCGAAATCGATACTTAAGGAATGCTTCCCGGTTTACTACGATCTGGTCGAATCGCTTGATAATGCGTACAAACAAGTACAAGCAATCTGAGCTATCGTTGTGGGCGACACTCAAATGCCGATAGAAGGGCAACTTTGGCAAAAGCACTTTGATTCGATTCTACTGAAAGATAAGCAGAGTGCTCGTGCAATTCAAACTTTTGCTAACTCGGCCCACTATTCTATCCAAACAAAATGACTGGAAGTGATGACATTGTTGGAGACTAATTGGAGACGGTCATAGTCAAGTTGCATAGACAGGGACCGGATTTACCATCACTTCGCAAGTTCACGGGTCAGATCACAATGAATGACACGAGAACTCCCAGGTTTCGTCATCTTCGGTCATGCTCAATATTTAACTTTCAGGGCACTTCCAAGACTCAACGACCCACTCTTGGGCCAACTTGATCAGATCATCCCCTCCAAGTTGTCCAAGTCTACACCTCAAAAGAGTAAGTCAACAAATTCTTTGCATGCTGGCAGTTTCTACCCGTTGTTGTTGTTGTCACGCAGCAATGCAACCCTTCTGTATCATCAAATCACTCTCCCCAATTCCTAGATCTTTTTACATATATCACGGAAACGTGAACCTTCTCCGGTGAAATGATTCTGCACACTGAAGGAGACCAAGAAATCCAAACAGAGATTCTCAAAGCTTGCATTAACGGTGTCGACGCCTCAGCGAAGACATAATCGCGGAGCTCCGCAAGGCGCTGGGGGATCCTGAGATTGCGGATCTCAATGTAGACGCTGGGGAGAAGAAGGTGGACAAAGAGCTGTTATTCAACAGGGCGGGTTCCTCCAGGCTCTGACATAAAGTCCTAAAACCTTATGATGGTTTATGGTTTCAGGATGTGAAAGCAATGTTAAAACTAACCACTGAGCCAAAATACCAATGTATTCTACCCACAGTGTCAGTTTCCCGTATCCCTCGATAATCAACAAGCAAAGTGAATCCCGAGGCAAATATTCTGCCCACCTTGCCACTACGTACTTTGGGTACTGTCCCGTAAGTGTTCAAGGGCTTCTCCAAGCTGCGGTAGGGCGCTTTTAGCTGGGTTGTAGCTGGCAAACAGCTCCAGGTTCCGTCTCTTGGCCCCGTACTATATTCAAGTGAACAGTGCAGTGCGTGTGGGCATACCTGGTCAGAGACGTTGGCACATCAACACTAAATGCCACATTCACTGCACAAAGATCTGCCAAACATGGAAATAAATACATGAAAAACAGGTCCATAAATAAGAACGAAGAGGGATTGACAAAAAACTCTCATATCCAAGAGTAAAAGGACAACCCAAAGGATAATCCGTACAACAAGCAGTATATCGCTAGTTTTTAACAGTGTTTGGTTCTTGTAACGGCTTTATCACAGATGGATACATTGAAGGATATCAGCTGCCCCTTTGATGACCACTGACCAAAACAACAATTCCACAACCAAGAGCAGCCCAAAACCTCCAGTATGTCTAAATCAAGCCAAGCAATAATAAAACACAATCAAGCAAACAAGGAATCAATCAAGAACAACAAAAGGACGTGTCGGATTGAATCTGACAAAGATAAGTTTGCTGTTTGTCTTGTCTTGACAAAAGCTTTTGAGGCAACGACATACTACTCTTCACCAATTTCGATGGGTATGACTTTGCCTCCGCATTACCCCTTTCGCTCCACTATCATTGCAGTTACAGTTTGTTTGAAGTCTTTATCGAAATACAAAATAATAATGTCCTTTGCAAGTGGGATCTCACTTGCGCCAAGACGATCAAGTTTTTCTTGCTTCAAAGTGTCAAAGTTTGGCAAAACTGGAAGCCAAAAAGAAGAGTACCTCCACCAACCAACTGTTTCCGACTAAGGCAATTTTTAAAACGTTCAAACCGATTTAGGTCGACAAAGTAATGCATTTAGCAACAGGCGGATGGCCGTTGAGGTAAGGAGGCTGGATCAAGAGCCTTTATCTGGATCTGATCCTCATTGCAAGATGGTTCTCAATGGACCTGGTTATTTCTATGACGAAAATGGAGGGCTGGCTGATCCGTTCGAAATCAGTCCACGCAGATCTGTCGCGGGCACGAACCGAACCAGCGAAACCCCCTTTGCTGATTGGATATGTGAAAATAAGCAAAGCATAATAAATGGTCATTGCGACAGACGCTAATCTTATAGTTCGAACTGTTCAAGTTTGTCCCTTTCCCTCAATCGACCAGCCCTTATGAAACTGACATGCTACTGGATATTGGTCAACAAAGATCACCGAGAATGGGTTATCGAGAAGTTTCACTTTCGGGCAATCAAAATGTCTGACAACTTCTATATTGTTCACACCATGAAATTTAATGAAAAAATCGCAACAATGTGCGTCCTGCTTATTCGTAATCCTCAATCGGGGGGCAAGAGCAAATCTTAAACATCAGAGTCAGCAAAACCATCAGATGCTACTTCTCGTGTCGTCTTTCAAAAACTCACCAAGTTGCGGTCTCCATAAGTATCATCAACCCTCGCGACGGTGGGCCAGAACTTCCTCCTCCTCAGGTATCCAAGAGGGTACGCCGCCTCTTCCCTCGTATACGGCCTGTCCCACTTCTCCGTCAGCAATGTGTCGACCGGATGTGGCGCGTTCGTCAGCACATTGTTCTCCCTCGGCTGCTTGCCCTCCTCAATCGCCCTGATCTCGCCTCGGATCTTGATCATCGCATCGCAGAACCGGTCAAGCTCACCCAGCGACTCGGACTCCGTGGGCTCGATCATGAGCGTGTTGGCAACCGGGAATGACATCGTGGGCGAGTGGAAGCCGTAGTCGTGCAGACGCTTGGCGATGTCGATTGCTTCGATGCCGGCGGTCTGCGCGAAGGGGCGGCAGTCGATGATGAACTCGTGCGCGCAGAGGCCGTTGTTGTTGGTGTAGAGGATCTTGTAGTGCTCAGCGAGACGCTTTTGCATGTAGTTGGCGTTGAGCATGGCAACTTGGGTCGCCTTCTTGAGACCCTCGTCACCTGTATACAAGCAGTTAGATATCTAATATTAGAACGCCAAGAATAGATTTACCCATCATCTTAAGATATGCCCACGAGATGGGCAAAATGGAGGCGGACCCCCATGGAGCAGCGGAGATGGGTCCGATCGATTTCTCTGTTGCACCGGGCATCTTCACAACCGGGTGTCCCGGCAAGAAGTCTCCCAAGTGCTTCTTTCTGTAACAGAAATTAAAATCAGCAACGGGTATGTGTGCAACGTGCACCAAAATTTACTCACACTCCAATGGGTCCCATGCCAGGCCCACCACCACCGTGCGGGATACAGAAGGTCTTGTGAAGGTTCAAATGGCACACATCAGCTCCAATCTCCGCCGGCTTCGTCAAACCCATCTGCGCATTTAAGTTCGCTCCGTCCATATACACCTGTCCACCAGCCTCGTGCACAACCCTGCACGCCTCCTTCACAGTGTCCTCAAACACACCGTACGTTGAAGGGTACGTGATCATGATCGCGGCGAGCTTGTCTGCGTGCTTGGCTGCCTTCTCGCGGAGATCCTTGAGGTCGAGGTTGCCCGCTGCGTCACACTGGACGGTGACGACCTGGTATCCGGCCATGGCTGCGGAGGCAGGGTTGGTACCGTGCGCGGAGACGGGGATCAGGCAGACGGTGCGGTTTTGTTGGTTGGTGGATGCGTGGTAGGCTTTGATGACGCGAAGACCGGCGTACTCACCCTGAGCGCCGGAGTTGGGCTGCAGAGAAATACGGTCGAATCCGGTTGCCTCACTCAATGCATATTCCAGTTCCTATCACGAGAGCTTAACTTCACGAGGAAGAAAATTAAACCATGAAGGCTCACCTGAAGCATGACGCGGTAACCAGAGGCCTGGTCAGATGGCACGAAGGGGTGGATCTTGCCGAACTCGGGCCATGTCACCGGGATCATCTCGGTGGTGGCGTTAAGCTTCATCGTGCACGATCCCAATGGAATCATAGCGTTCGCAAGAGAGAGATCCTTGTTCATAAGCGCAGTAATGTACCGAAGCATTTCCGTCTCAGAGTGGTACGAGTTGAAAACGGGGTGGGTCAGGTATGCCGACTTGCGCACCAAATGCGCCGGAATGCCCTCTGTACCCTTCAAACCACCGGCAATATCATCTACTGGGACCGAAATGGCCGTAGACTGGTACGAGTTTGAGATCGAGCCAGCAGTAAACACCTCAATCAGCTTGAGCAGGTCTGCCTTGGTGACAGTCTCGTCAAGCTGGACACCAACGGTGTTGGGGGAAATTGGTCGGAGGTTGATTTTGTGGGACAGAGCGGTGGCAATCAGGTCTTCTGCCGGGTACGGGGTCTCAATGGTAAGGGCATCGAAGTAAGTCGAGTTGGACACTTTGTATCCAAGACGAGTGACTGCATCGGCGAGGACGGCTGTAAGGTTGTGAATGCGCTGGGCAATATCGCGAATTCCCTGGAAATAGAGCAGTTTAACCAGTCTGAGGTTCAAATCAGCTAATGCAGCAGTACGCACCTCGGGACCGTGGTAAACCGCGTACATAGCAGACATGTTGGCAAGAAGAGCCTGCGCCGTGCATATGTTACTCGTTGCCTTCTCCCTACGAATGTGCTGCTCACGAGTCTGCAAAGAAAGGCGGTATGCCAGTTTGCCGGTGGCATCCTTCGACACACCGATCAAGCGACCAGGCATGCGGCGTTTGTGCTCGTCCTTCACAGCGAAGAATGCGGCGTGAGGCCCACCGAATCCAAGCGGAACACCGAAGCGCTGCGAGTTTCCGAACGCCATATCAATGCCGAACTCTCCCGGAGGCTTGAGAAGCGCAAGGGCGAGGAGATCGGTTGCGCAGGTCACCAATGCGCCGTGGTCGTGAGCCCTCTTGGTGAAGGCTTCCAAGTCCACAATTCGCCCGTCGGTTGTCGGGTACTGGTTTTGGTCTGAGCATACTCTAATTTGAATATCAAAAAGAAATTATACCTGAACGAGGACTCCAATAATGTTGTCCTTGCGTGCAGCAAAGTCCAACGACTCAATGTCGCCATTAATAACTTCGATACCGAATCCGTCCGCACGCGTCTCCAATACTGACAGAGTCTGCGGGTGAACGGCATTGTCAACGAAGAAGATGTTCTTTTTCCTGTTCGCAGCAGAATAGCACATCAGCATCGCCTCGGCAGCAGCAGTTCCTTCGTCGAGAAGCGAAGCATTTGCGATGGGCAGACCAGTCATGTCTTGAACCATCGTCTGGAAGTTGATGAGGGACTCAAGACGACCCTGAGAGATTTCCGGTTGGTACGGGGTGTACTAGAAGGAAACCCCAACTTGTCAGTAACCATTGCACGAAACTAACAGTCGCCATGGACCCTCCTACTATAAATTCCGTACCTGAGTGTACCATCCAGGGTTCTCCATAATGTTTCGCAGAATGACGGGTGGTACGACAGTGTCAGTGTATCCCATTCCAATATAGCTCTTGTAAATCTTGTTCTTTGAAGCGATCTCCTTTAATCTGTCCAGCGTCTCCGTCTCTGCAAGTGGTGCACCCAAGCGAGTCTGCTTCGCCAAGCGAATCGAGTTCGGAACACCCTTGTCAACGAGATCGTCAAGGCCCTCGACACCCACTGTTTTGCACATGTTTTCAATGTCGGCATCCGATGGGCCAATGTGCCTTCTTGCGAAGGTGTCTAGAGGTGCAAAAGTCGCATTGGCGGACCATGCCGCGGTGGCCACGGAACGAGCCGATCTGATGTCATTCGATGAGAACAGAGATTCACAGCGGATATCGCGACGGAAAGAAGTTGCCGTCGAGCGGATCACTGCCGAAGACACAAAGCGCAGCGAATACGCTGTCCTCAGAGGGCCAGCCAAGAGCGCAGACGCGGCAGCCGCGCGGGTTCGCACGAGAGGCGAAAGGAACATAATTTAATATCTAGATACCGGCGGTGGCTTATGGGGGAACGCGTGAGAAAGTAAGATAACTCGGCAAGAGTATCTTCAAGAGGAGTGCTCGTTGTGGTGAGAAAGTGGGGCATGCCTCACTCGTTACAGTTCTGTCTCCAGGAACAGCCCATTACAAAATCGCAACATCATTTTTTCTATTTCTCCACATGAACAATAGTGTGGCTGTTCCATCAGATCAGCCCAAAAATGCTCGCCGTCAGACTGACCCTCCCGCTACTCGTCACCGCTCTCATCGCCGTCATCTACCTGCTCGCCTCAAGAACATCTTCATCAAAAACCACATATCGAAATTCATCCCAAAAATACTCTTGCCCAGAACCTATCGTTTGTCCGTTGGTTCCTCACGACAACGGACCTGCAGCTTCAGCACCACCACCAGACTCCTCGGAATGCAAGCATATCTGGATCCCAGACAGGGATTGCTCGGTGCCATATGACATGGTCAGCCCAACTCCCGGAGTTCTCCCACTCTTCAACGTCGAGGCCGACATGGGTCGCCAGATCGTGTGCAAGATGGCAAACGGGAACGACTTTGAAACGGAGTGGGCACAGAGGCTTATTCCGCTCATTGATGGGAGAAAAGCAGTTGCATATCATCGAAAGCAGTGGGAGGTGAGATAACACTGTGCATCGTATCGGATCACCCCAGGAATTTAACGTGTATATATATCAACAGAGTGCGTACATTGCTCATGTGGTTGAATCGCTGAATCTGTGTGGTCCTGGGAAGAGAGGAATGACGTGGGGTGCTGGGAAAGAGCGACTCGTCAGGCATGAAATGCCATTTATAATAGTCGACTTGTGTGATTAATTTTTTGATTCTGTTTCAGCTATTTTGCGAGCAAGAATTGCGATATCCTTGCATCGGACCACAACGAGGAAGACGCTTGGAGGAGCAATTGGAGTCAACAGAACAGTGCGAAAGAGAAATTGTATTACCATCATTTGATCGACAAACAGACATTTGAAAAGAGGGTGTGGTTTAGGTATTTGCGGAATCGCTCTTGAAATTTTGTGCTCGGTGTTTAAACGATAATTTTCGTAGACACCAAGATCTTAACTATATGCCTGTGGACCTTCGTTACTCGTTCGACTTTGTGTGGACTGTGCGCACAGTTGGTAAGTTTATGTCTGTTTGTTTTTCGGGTCCTTTGCACTCATCTTTCGAAATTTCAGAGCACATTGGATCGATTCTTCTCGGCCAAAGGTAACACCTTCTCAAACATTTCTTCTGTTAAAAAATAGCTTACTTTTTATGGCCAGGTTTGTAATCAACTCGCTTGATATGCTTCGACCAGGCGGAGTTGCCATGCACAGCTTCGAGTTCACCCTCTCTTCAGACTCCCGTACGGTAGACCAAGGCTCCTTCGTCCTCTGGCGCAAACGGGATGTCGAGCGTCTCGCGTCCTCGCTCCGGGAACTTCGCTACGAGGTCTTCCCCATCGTCTGGGGAGCAGGGAACCACCGCGTCGACAGAACGCCCGACGAGGCTCCGTATAAGCACTATGACCACGTAAAGCTCGTCTTGGCCGAACACATCGTCACGAGCTTTGTGATTGTGGTCAGGAAACCCTACTCGTGGGGCAACCACCTCCCGGTTCGGCAGAATCTGTGTGAGAATCCACCGAGTTCGTTGGAAGAAGCTGCGTTGGGTCTATCTAGTGGGAAAGCAAAGGCAAAGGGACAACTATGAAGGGATCGAACTATGGAATAATTCTGCGGGAGGGGTTTTTTTTTGGTGCTGATGAAAGCGGATTGTTTTCTGATTCTTGGTTTTCCTCACGTATCTATTTTGGATGTGTCGGATTATTAGATTCCTTTTATTCTCATCCACCAGCATTACATTTTTCGCTGATATTCCTGACTTAAAGGGTTGGTGTTGGTGCCAAATGTAGTGCGGTTCACACTGATGCTTAAGCTCGTGCCTGTCGACAGTCTGGTCGACGATATCCAACGAGATTATTTGACCATCTCTGCCTGGTCAGAGTTAGAGAAGACTTCGGCAACCCAGTAACGTGATCTGCACTGCAAATTGTCGGATCTGCCGGAAATCGTAGATGCTGCTCATAACTGCTTTGTCAGGTTTGGAGGTTTGGAAGATTTTTCGGACAATAGAGTTGTAATTATGAAAGCATGAAGTTTTGAACCCTCCCGACCGGCTATCGGATGTTGTGCTTGCTCGATCCACTCCAGGAGAAGGATGCGTGGACATACTCGTCGGAACAACGGCAAGGTGATGGCGAGTTGCCTTCCAAGTTGACGTGATCCTGAACTTTACACTACCCAAAGTGCTGAAGCCGCGCAATGGGGATATTGCCGTCTTGTTTAATCATACCCCCGGTAGGAAAAACTCCTGATCCTCTGTTTCTGTTTGCTTGAAGTTTCTGACAAGGGAGCCTTATCTACTAATTTGACTTCAAAAAAAAGCAGAAGCCTTCTCAACATTGGCTGCGAAACCAAGATGACGACAGGGGCCAGAAAGGCCAGCAATCCTTCCTGGTCGACCTTAGGCTCGCAGCATCGAACATGGATGACCGACTGAGTCACATATTTCCTGACACAGCTGAAGATTCCAGGGGAACCAAGAGATATGTGTCGCTAATCGTCCATCACGGTTGTAAGGATAAGAGGATGGACCCAATCGACCTCCAAATGGGGTATGTCCAATCTGGATGCGAAGATTTTCATCCACAATTGTTTGGTCCCGCAAGGCAATCATGCATCTTGGGATGACTGCATGAGGGGCGAAAAGAAATAGTTGTACCAAGCGATAAAGCCAGGGTAAATCAATGTGTTTCTTCGAATAATGCGATTCTAAACTTTCCAACCTGGTGTTACTCTATCACGTGAGTTCTACCCAGACCTGAGATTGTGAGAGTTGAGATGTTAACTGGCGATTTCGTCTCGCACAAAAGACTGTTGTTCTTCCAGGATCTGTTTATTTATTTATTTGAAAAGTTTCTTATTGATCTGACTGTGATATCCGGGAATCCAATACAATAAAGATCGTTGTGTATTACAAATGAAAAGCTAAATCTTCACTACACAAACACACATTAGTCCCTGTACTCAAACGCCTCTTGAAAACGCAAATTGGAGGTGTCAGCAAGATATCATACACAGAATGTGAATTACTCACCCGGAGGTGCAGGGTCACTATCAGTCGCAGGGGCAGGGTTCGTTGTACTTGCTGCCGCAGGTGTGCTCGCCGGTGCAGCGGTAGTTGAAGATACCGCTGCTGCTTGCGGTTCTGTAACAAACCAGTCATTAAATCAATTGGGACTATTTCAACTTGAATTCAGGCTTACGCGAACTGCTCAAAGAGATGAGCTCCTCAGCCTCGGACGGGCGCAGATCCTTTACGATGGTAATGCCACCGGTGATGGTCTAGCGACAATTTAGTCATTCTGTATGAATTGCACCGTCTTTGATGTACCCTCTTCACTGGCTGATACCGATCCTCCTCCTTGAAAGTGATGTATTTCAACTGCTGCGGAAGCACCCTGGTCAAGTTCTGCAAGATCTCGAAGCTCTCATCTTTTTTCTTGTTCTTTTTCGGCTTTGCCTCGGTTGTTGGCGTTGCAGCAGGGGCGTCCTGCAATCAAAAATTTTAGGAAATCGGCCCTATATTAAAGATCCCACAGCTGCACTAACCACATCCATCGCATCGGTGACAGTCAAGCTAGTTGCACTGTTTGGCGGTCCGCCAGTCGCAGGAGTATCCTTGCCACCCTTGTCCTTCTCATGCCGCCTTGCCCGTGCCTGCGCTTTCGCCGTTGTAGAGAGCACTGCAGTCGTCACCTTCTGGACTGTCTCCACTGCCGGAGGCTTGGTTGGTGGGTGGTAGGCGAACAGCGAGCTACGAGCGTTAGACACATATTCGAGCTTCGGAATCTACTCATGCAAAGGCGTTCATTAATCCTATAGAATAATATCGTTCCAGCAATATGCGTACCTCAAGTTTACCATTCAGGGCGATAATTGCAGTCGGGGTGAACGCAAGCGAGAGGAAGTGCGTAAGTGGGTACCAATACCAGAACTGGCAGAAGATCGCGGTTCCTACGATTGCGCTCATGTTCGCGTACCCCGACCGGGACTGGAGCGAGATGGTAACGTTGCGTCCGCCTAATGGAAATAATCAGATTGACACAATTGTGGGAACGCATTCGCTTACCAGCGTCGATGATACCCTGACCAAGAACCGCACCGAACTTGGACATCGCGTCTTCGTGCTTCTCCGAAATCAACTTTTCGTACAACTTGCGAGTTGCCACAACCTAGTCGCAAAAACTTGTCAGCTCAATCAAAGGGGCGGGTGAACTCTGTCCACACCTTTGGTGACATGGCCTCGTTGTGTTGAACGAGGACCATCGCCAACGAAATGAGCGCACCTTGCCTGACGTAGTCAACTGGGTCCTTGGTAAGAGGTTCAAGGATCGCCAAGGCATCCTACGAAAAAAGTAATCAAGCAAAATTCTTCGCTTTTTATATCAACCGGACCTCAAGACCTGTGCCCGCGCAAGAAATACCCAAAGCCAAAGTTGCACCATACCGCACGTGCGGGTTGTAGCTCTCGCTCAAAAGCTGCACGATTCTCGGCACCTGCTTGTGGTTCCTGAACAACAGGAAACCGATCGACGTCACCGCGGCCCTCCTAACGTCATCGTTCACATCCGACACCGCAAAGTGCAACAGTTTCTTGAGCGCTTTGTTGTTGCCCGTGCCGGCGTACGCCATCGCGATGGTGAAGATACCACCATAGCGGAGTATTGGGTCTTTGTCCGAAAGAAGCTGTTCGATCAAAGCATCTGCGGTCTCCTCGCGTCCGTACATGATCATACTGATACCCACGGCAAGACCACGAATGATCTTCTCGTGCTGGGTGTCGTGCGCATACTGAAGCATTTCATCGATTGCTTTGGACGATGCGGTGCCCAACATGACAAGACCCATCGCCAAGCCTGCCGCCTCACCCGCAACAGCAGAGTCGGCAAACAAAACGTTCTTGATGGTTTCATAAAGGTCTTTTGAAGATGTTAGCTGTAAGCGTTTTATGCAATACTTTAAACATTTACCGTCATTGTCAGTGGCCATGGCAGCAACACCCAATCCCAGACATGCGCCGTGCTGAATGACTTCGTTCTGGTGTGTTTTGAGAGCAGTGCTGAGATGCTCGATAACCGCGTCACCGTGGTTGGCGTGGATCAAGCCAAGCGCAAAAAGAGCACCACCTTCAGAGTAAGCAGAACCACTGACACCATCCTTTGGGAGGTATGGGGCCAGCAAAGCTTTACCGAGGGAGATTTGTCCCTGAAAAATAGGAATGAGCAAAAAATGGAGAACCTAACATTTGGCAATCCAAACCTTGTGAATTACTCCAAGCGCCGCAGTTGCGCTGAATTTTGTCCAGTTCGTGGCACGGCTCAACCATTCCAAGTTTTGCCTCAAAAATTCATCACTTGTCGTTCCGGCGTGCATAAATGCGTTTGAGAACGTGATTGCGGTGTGGAACACCGAGTTACGCGACTCGAGAGCAGTCTTGCTGGACTTCAAGATTAGGAGATCTGCGTGGTTGTTGCGGTGCAGGAACTCCAAGTTGAGTTTGATCGAAAGTTCGCCGCCCAAAATTTCCCGAATTTTGTTGAAAGCAGCGGCGTCAGATATCTTATCATCCGTCTCCATTGCATCTGTGTCACCCACAGGGAGGCCAGCTTTCACTCGTGCAAGGAACTGCTGAGTAGCGTTCTCCTCGAGATCAAATGCTACCTGGTATGCAACCAGCTTAGAGTCCTGTTCATGGAAGAGAAATCAGCAACAGTGGTGAGTGTAGAAAGAAAATGTCGTACTTCTCCGGAAGAGAGCAATGATTTCAACATCTCAGCACAAGAACTGGGATCGTTAAGGTGTACCAAGCATTGCGCAACCGAAAAGTAATCTGGCTCTTTCAGGTTGTTGTACAACTTCACGAGTGATCGGAGTAGCTAGCAAAAATGGCTCAGTGTTCAGAAATTTTAAAATCGTTTACCATGATCTACCTTGTTTCTGAACTCAACGCTTTCGACAAGGGTCATCGCCGCCTCCATCACGTAGGACAAAATATCCTGGTCCACCTTGCTCGCGCGAGAAATACTCTCTTCGACAACGTCCAATCGCTGACTCTCGAGCGCGATCCCAATGGCCTGCTTGTACTCTCCATCCTCGAAGCACCGTTGGAACATACGCTCAACGACGCTTTCCAAGCGGCTGTCAACTGGCGACGCATCCGAAGCAGTTCGCAGAGCGATGTATTTGTCAATGCATTTTGCTGATTGAGTGTTTGAAATTCATAAACCACACAATAAATTGAGCCCCAACATTCAACTTACAAATGACGGTTTCAACATATTCGCTCTTAGTCCCGAGGTCCAGGAGCTTTCCAGCACCAAGCGCGAACTGTAACGAATCTTCATAATCGCCCAAGTGATAGTAGACCTTAGATCAAAAATTAGCATTCTGAATTCAGCAGGACTTCAGGAATACCTTTGAAGCCACCAATGCGGCAAGCTCCCTTTGCCGAAAATCTTCGTTCTCATAAAGCTCTTCACTAAAATCGCCCACAAAACAAAGCAAGAGATCGTCAATTTTGACTCTCTCACAGGCAGTACCGCTGTATTCCACCATCCTTACATTTTTGAGACAGCATCAGCGATTTCGGCCCAAAATTGGTCCACAAGCGCGTCCAGCTGCTGAAGAGCGTAAACCTTCAGCTCCTCCTCCGTCTCATCCAAAAGAGAAATGATACCGCCTGCACGAACCAAGCGATCGGGAAATGTTTCAGGCTAAATGTGTCCAAATACCGATTTTCGCAAAGCGCGATTACCTGCAGACGTCAGGACGACCATTATGGTGATTTGAGATACTGATCAAGAAAGAGGTTAGCGAATAGGTGCAGGTAACTTCAAGAAAAAGGAGATCTCATCATCAGCTGAATGTACAAAGCATTCGCTCGGGCAAACGAGCCGCGGAGAGAGAAGCAATCCCCTGATGCTATTCTTACGCAGTGGCTGTTTGTGTGGTTCGTTTTTGACGTGCGTCTGGGCAAGTCCGATGACAGTTCCTCAATACGTTGGGAACGCTTACGTTGGCAACTGGATCACGTGGCTCTGCTTTCAAAGATTTTCCAATTATTTGAATTTCAAGTTCGACTATTGGGCAACAATCTGCCCTTCGCATGGGCTATCAATGAGGAATAACTTTTTACAGAGCAATGGCCTGGCGGATCACAATGTCCTGCGCGGGGCGGTCGTTGCGGTCGGTGGGAGTCTGTTGATAAAATATATGGTCGGCAAAGCACAATCCAAAAATCAGGAAGGAAGGTGTACTCACAGCACCGATACGCTTGACGACGTCCATGCCGTCGATGACACGGCCGAAAACGGCGTGCTTGCCGTCGAGCCAGGGGGTGGCAGCAAGGCAAATGAAGAACTGGGACCTAGTGGCAAATGGCAAATGTTGAGCGACGAGAAAGAAAAATAGACTCAGGACGGTGTACCCGTTGGTGTTGGGGCCGCTGGTAAAAGGGAATAGAGTTAGACACGAGCCATTTCGAGTTTGAGGCTTCAAACTAACCTGTTGGCCATGGAGAGAATACCAGCACCGGTGTGCTTGAGCTGGGGGTGGATCTCATCCTCGAACTTGCCGCCGTAGATACTGACACCACCACGGCCAGTGCCGGTGGGGTCACCTCCCTGAAGCATGAAGTCCTATGCCCCCAAGAATTCAGAATAAAGCTCAACCCGTAAAAGGTTTTATTTTTCTTGATTCTTACGGCGATGACACGGTGGAACTAGAAATGAATATAAAGCATCAGGTTTAATGTTTTTGGTTTGCGAGATCATGACCAACTTACAATGACACCGTTGTACTTGCCAGTCCTGGCCTGAACAACAGAGGAGAAAATTCATGAGCGCTTTATGCTAGACCACTGGGCGTGAAGAAAGACTCACCAACTCGTAGAAGTTGTGGGCGGTGCGGGGAACGTGGTTCCAGTACAGCTCGATGACAATGTCACCGGCTACAAACGCAAATCCAGCTACCGTTAGAACTTTTCCTGCACCCAACGCGCTCGCTCTCCACCTTACCAGAGGTCTCGAGCTTGACGGACTTCTCGGGGTATGACATTTCTTGCTTTGCTGTGGCGTGGCGCGCCGGGGAAAGTGGTGCGAAATGGACCACGCGGAGAGCAAGCCGACACTGGCGGACCAGAACATTACAGGAGAGTCGATACCACTGCCAAGAGAAATCGGGGACAATGGAGCACTCGAACCGACGGTTGCAAATACTAATACTGTTGTGTTGGAACACAACGAAAACAAACAGAATGGCACACCAGAAACAACATCACCAACATCATCTCAGCATCAGAATACTCTTCCGATCACAGGACTTCCACAACGAGCAATACCGGGTATGTACACAAATCAAGGCGCGAAATCATTTACAGAGGTCAATGTGGTTTCGAGCTTCCACATTCGCCAACACTGTCATCTTTTGCGTTGTTCGAGGATCATGTTTCTTTGTTAACCACCACTTCCTTTAGGTCCGGTAGTGTACCCCCAACTCGGTTTCACACCAGCACCAGCACTTTCAACACCATACCCCATCCAACCATATGCAATGTTTCCAGTACCCCCCACACCTGTCGTATACCCAGCAATACACTTTTTTCGACCTCCAATATCACAATCCCCGACGCCAGTCACATTTCTCACACAGGATCAAAGAGACAGATTAGAACAAGCAAAGACATACGCAAAGGAGATAACTGCGCAGGTACCAAGTCCCTGTGATCCTTTGATTAATATCGATCGTCAGTCTAATCCAATTCATCGATAGCTTTTAGGGCAAAAAGCAATCGCAGCAGCCTTTTCCTCCCTTCCCGCGTCTTCGCCAACCGCAGCCTCCCTCGTACATGGCGCAGAAGCACGCTCCATCGCTGTCCTGTCTCGAATCTACGTCGGCTCAATCAATTTCGAGCTTACCGACAACGATATCCGTCAGGTCTTCTCTGAATTCGGCAACGTGAAGGCTGTCAGCATGACCATGGACGCGAGCACCGGAAAACACAAAGGCTACTGCTTTGTGGAGTATGATTCTCCCGAGGCAGCTCAGATGGCGCTCGAGACAATGAACGGGTTCGAACTTGGTGGAAGGTACGTTGCATGTTGTTACCCGGGAAAGAGTGCTGGAGATATGAAAGATCCCCCCGAAAACGCGACGTGGCATTTCCGTAACGGTTCTTGGAATCACTCTCTTTTTTTCTTTTTCTTTTCTCTGTTTTCGTTCAGAACCAGATGACACAAAAACAAACACTTTTGCAAAACCCCTTTCACTTTACGCTGCGTGCTCGCGAAACCAAGACCCGTTTCGGAGTGTAATCCTGCGACTCTGCGACGACAGAAACACATCTAGCAGAAAGAAATTGGGGAATTTTTGAGCAACTCGGGCATCCAACTCAACACAGAAATTACATAACCAACCCCACCCCTCGTAGGCAGTTGAAGGTGGGCCGTCCCAACAACTATAGCGTCTCAATCTTGCAAACTCTACCTCCTGCTCCGCCAAGTCGGATCTATGTCTCGAATATCCACGAGGTAGTTTCAGAAGACAATGTGGAGGAGATATTTAAGGCGTTCGGCGATATCAAAAAGTGCTCCCTTATCGTAAGTTTATCATTCAGCTGGATCGTTCTTTAGGTTGCATATGGGCTGAAATTTCACCACTAAAAGCCTGATCCGCTGACAAGAAAACACCGCGGGTGCGGGTAGGTTTCCTTTTCACCCAGTTATTATTGATGTTAAAATCCGTTTTCAGTTACATTGAGTTCACTGAAGAAACCGCTGCGACTACCGCAGTCGAAGCAATGAACCACTTCTCACTCGGTGGCATCCTACTGCACGTCCGGAAAGTCGTTGTAGGCGGGACAATGCCAGAGGGTATGGCAAGTATCGCCAACTTGCCTCCGATCGAGGATGCCGTCCTTCGTGCAAACGCCGTGGCCCACGCAGCGCTACATTCCGCAGCGGGACCGCAAGGCTTACGAACATTACCGAAGAATGTGGTCAATGTCGTAAACAACATTGGTACTGCGACCTAGCCAGATTGTGGGTGTCCTTGTATTTACTTCAATTACTTTGAAGCCGTGAAGGCAGGATCTGCAGTGAGGCTTCCGTCAGCGCTCGGTTCGACAATTCAGCGAGTGAACGAGGAGAGCGTAAGCCTCGAGGAGAATATGTACGTCGCTGGATCATCGCAGCGCTACGCGTTGATGCAGAAGCTCCAACGTCGGGAAGATCTGGTGAGTTCTCCCGAGTGCCTTTTCGATTTGAGCGTTCTCTTATGCAACTCTCTTTTCGAGGCTTCAAATGTGATTTTACTGAGAAATATGGTCACTCCAGATGAGATCGATGAAGACCTCAGAGGCGAAATTCTGGAAGAGTGTTCAAAGTTTGGTGCTGTGCTCAAAGTCGCGATTCATGTCCAGGACGGCGCAAAGACAGCACAAGATGTGTCGATATACGTCCAATTTCAAGCGGCTCCATGTATGTAGAATGTGAAATCGATGATTTTTATTGAGTTCAGTTCCTTTGTCTGGCAGCCGCTGAGAAGGCAGTAGCTGGTCTGAATGGTAGATGGTTCTCAGGAAAGATGATTCAAGCCCAGATATCGGACGTCAAAACATTTGAGGCGATTTTGGAGAAGTTGGTATTATGATCCACATGTTGTGAACTTTTTGACATTATATGCGTAATCGGCGGGTTAAATTATGCTGTGCCCCTGAATTTGAGGTGTTGCGATCTAGCTACAAGTGCAGCGACCGTGCGTTGATTGTTTCGTTTTCGGCCGCTCCCGCAAAGTTCTCACTTATGACTGCTTACGCCCTTGCAAACACCAAAGGAGGTCCCTCTTGTTTAAACCATTTAAACATTCGCCAGCAACGAAACGCCCGATTCCATAAATGTCTGATCCCACAGTTGGAATCGGCATCTGGATTCAGCATCCCGGTGATCGGACTCGGGGTGCAAGCGCATGGCAACCAAGTGAAGTTTTCGGGGTAGTTAAGAGATTGCACTACAAAATGGCTATCGACACATGGGTAGTCTTCTATCATGCACAGTGACAAGTGACACGTTTATGGTCCTGCTAATTATGTATACGATGTTGAAGTTGGTGAGGGAATCAGGCAAAGTGGAGTTCCGCGAAATGAGATCTTCATCACCACACAAGATACGTGCGTGTCTCTCGCACATTGTTCATCTATCCGCACTCATGAGCGTTACATAGTCTGTAGGAACACCCACCGGTGGTGGTAATGGTTGGGACCCCAAAGTTCATCCAGCCTGACAGTGCTGAACAACGAATGAGGTCTGCTGGAAGTGCATACTGTGGACATATTGGATCTATTGTCATCGCTGAAGCACTTTCTAATCGATATTCGAGCCTCAAACGTCGCAATATAAATATACGTCATGCGTAAAACAGTACTGCCGCTGAACAGTGAGCGCCACGGAAAGAAAACGAATCGCGCTTTTCCCCGCGATCACTTCTTCTTCACAGAAAGGAGCTTGACTTCGAAGTGCAAGGTTGAGTTTGGTGGGATTTCAGGGGGTGCACCGCGCGAACCGTACGCGAGGGCCGGGGGAATAGTGAGCTTGCGCTTCGAGCCAACGGTCATACCACTGAAAAAGCTTGTCAGACCGGTTGGAATACACAGGATCACAGCACTACTTACTCCAATCCCACATCCCAGCCCTTGATAACCTCTCCCTTGCCGACAGTGAAGCTCAAAGGTTGACCCTTGACGTTCGAGTCGAACACCTTGCCATTGCTGAGTTTTCCGATGTAACGCACGGCAACGGTGGAACCCTTCTTCGCTTTAGGGCCGTTGCCGGTCTCCACATCCTCAATCACCAAACCAGAGGGAAGGGTCCTCAAGTTGTCGCCCTCCTTCTTAGGCGACTCCTTGGCAGCCTGCTGCTCCTTCTTGTCCTGTTTCTTATCCTGCTTCTGTTTCTGCTCTTTGGGGACGTCCTGCTTAACAGCAGCAATGGCGCTTTCAAGCTTTGCCTTCTTAGCCGGAGGCTCCTTCTCTCCGTTCTTTCGCTTAGAACCGGCTTTCGGGGCCAGCTCTTCCTCCTCTTCATCGTCATCCTCGTCATCATCATCCTCCTCCATTGCTTCACCATTGGCGAGTTTCGCCAAAAGAGCTTCATCGTATTCCGCTCCCTCTTCATCTTCATCATCCTCCTCGCCCTCCTCATCATCCATGTCATCATTACCTGTATTATGAGTTATGAGTTTGTTAAATGCTCTAAATTGACGCGTACCGTCCATAAGGGCCGTGTCTACGTAGTGGAAACCCGTGAGGTGAACAGCAGCGTCACCAACGGCCTGGAGGCTGATTTCCTCTCCTTCGCTGAAGTAGATCTCGAGAGGCTGGTTCTCCCTGTGGCCGGACTGAAGGGTGCACAGGTTAAATGTAGAGTCTTCGACGGTGACCTGAACGATCACGGGTTTGGTGCTGTTGCCCTTCTTGGCAAGAGTGGCCTGTTCAATCGTGAAATGGTTAGCACCTGAGTCAGGGAAGATCAAAGCATATATGGGATACCATCGAGATGCGGAAGTCCGACTCCACAACTTGAGAATAACTCTTGTTTGGCTCAAGGACCAAACCTGTGAGAGAAAGTGATCAGGTATGGGAACTTGAAATAGCTGGCAAAAGCGAGCACCCCCGTGTCCGCTAGTTAGCAGCTATACAGCTGTGCTACGCTCGTACTTCTAAACTCACCCCAGAAGCTGAGCGGCGAGACCATCTTCTCAGAAAGAGTTTTCCGTTGATCTGTGAGAAAAACACAAAAAAGAAGTGTTTAAGCCACCGCAATTGTACGACCCAAATTTGGCAACATTTGAATACGAGGGACTGAACGGTTTATACGAAATCACAAGAAAAGCAGCATTTAGAGACATTCATTCGCCCAACTTCTTTGGGATTTTGCTGACAATGATGATTCTAAATAAAGAAGCGTCATTTTCATAATGTTCGTCAATTTGTTTGCACCTATCAGAACCTTAGCATAATTTTGAGATTTGCTTCATTCTCCGCATTCAATGGGCTTTGGCGAAGCTCACGCATCTTTTACCTTGAGTCCCGTTGGATTTTTCGGCTTTTCATTTGTCTTCTAAGGTTTGGTGATTTTGGTTGTGTTGCAATTGGATGTGCTCAATAATGACGAAAATTACTTGAATATGATTTCTCAAATGGTGATGTAGCTTGTTCAGGCATTTCAGATGGCACTTTCTCTAGCAGTGAAGCACTTGCTGCTGTGAAAATTGTTGGAGGTTGATCTGACTGAGAAACACAACGAGCGGGAAAAGCGTTTATAAAGAAATACAGGGAAAGTGCGTCATAACAGGAGAAAGTGAGCTCACAAGACAAAGAAGAAAACCAAGGTATGGGGAACGCAAGGAGAAATGCGGGAACTACAATCTTTTTTGGCCCGTCACAATGCTTCGAGCCGGTCGGAGCTTTCTTCGCAGCTTCACGTTGGTAGATTGGGCAGCCTTTGAAACACGGTGCTCCATCCAACCTCTTTCGCCATGCTGGCATCTGCCGTTCGGGAATACTTTTCCGCAGATCACACTCCGTAAAGATGACGCGAAGAAGTTGAGCCAGTTGAACCCCGTTCTTTGGTCTCTTGATAGTAATTCTCCAAGACTGATTGTGAAGCTTTTCCAAAGTGCGAGGGGATTTCTTCCTTTGGGGTGTTGCCGAGTGGTGGTGACAAACACGGTCTCATCGTTACCGGCCCCCGAACAAGATGGAGAAATAAATCGAGCGCTGGTAGAATATGGCAGATCACTGTTACTCGAAGACGGAGGCGTCTTATGGTTACTGTCCAGGGAAGTCGGAGACAAAATTGGAACGCTGGCTCACAGCAAATCACTTTTACTCGAAGACGGCGAGACTGAGTCGCAAGTCCACAACCTGAATTAGTTGCTTCACAATTTCTGTAACATTCGCCGTCAGTTGTTACTTCGTACGCATCCGTGACGCTCATCGCGGGATTGTTCGCATCAATGGCATTTGCAGGATCACCGTCCACCTCGAACTCCAACATCGGCAAGGAACCCCCAAAGCCATACTCCGGGAGAGAGCTCGGCATAATCAGCGAAAGATTCTCTGGAGTTCCCATCAAGATCACGTCAATAATTTGTTAAAAAAAGAAACTTACCAAGCACATTCAGAATTTGGCCTGCGGATGGAGCGGTTGGGAGAAATGCGGCAGAGGGGTCGAATTCGAATGGAAATGCTTGAATAACTTTGGTGTAATCTATTTGAATTGAGAGCGTTGCGCTCTGAAGAGCACCGTGTTCAGCAATCATGCTACCAGAGAAGATTCAGATCAACACAGTTTTTGACGATTGTATCGTTGAGATAGGCAAATCATGAATCAGCTCCATAAACAAATGCAAACCAAAAGCTCACAGCATCTGAATGATTGAACAACAGCTGACATGTTCTGTCAAACGCAATTCTTGATCAATTGGTTTCACAGATAACTTTCCGTGAC
The DNA here is from genome assembly GCA_025526935.1 of Cladochytrium replicatum. Lineage (NCBI taxonomy): Eukaryota > Fungi > Chytridiomycota > Chytridiomycetes > Cladochytriales > Cladochytriaceae > Cladochytrium > Cladochytrium replicatum. The sequence continues at coordinate 129,354 of JAHLKD010000093.1, forward strand.
AAAACAATATGTGGGGTGAAAATGTGATTTGTTGAAAGTCTCACCAGGCACAAGCACTTGAGGGAAACTAGCGAACCCGAGATGCTGGAACAGCGCTTGCGACGTCTGTGATCTCGTAGCATCGAATGAATCAAGTTTGGGAATGAATTTCGGCCGACCCATTTCAGCAAGTAGTTGAAAAATGGCCCTCACTTTATTCTTCTTGCTTATCGAAATATCTCTGTTTAATTAAAATTAATGTGATTCTTTACTACCTCGTCATCTTTGTTCGAATCAGTGAATGAATATGACAGTGGTGGAACCGTACTTCAAAAGATATCAATACCTTTTTTGTCAGACTACAATGGTAGGGTGCATGCCGCACCAGGTAGCCGATATTCGGACACGGTGGACGGGATTTCCGGTAGCTTTCAGATCGTATCCAATGCTCTCGCCAGTGCTTTGGATGCGTTAGATCAGAGGAGTCCGGAAAAACAGTAGCAAAATGCAAAATGCGTGGTACCGAAGGCATTTTCTTTGTTAAGAGTTTAAAAGAACAGAAAAAGTTAAGAGAAGGTTGAAGTAAAAGTTAAAAGCGTAACAAACAGGCAAGCGCTCACGATCACGATCACAGAAAGAAAAGGCGGCCAATTATCGCAATCGCACGACCCAAATTATCTACAGGTACGAATCTTCCGGCAACACGATGCAATCCCGATGATCCACTCCCATCTCATGCACCATATCCATAATCGAGTTCTCATACCTCCCAGGCCCACACACCACAATCCTAACCCGTCCAACCTGTCCAGGTCTATACCCAAGCATCCCCAGCACCCTCCCAATCCGTTCCTGCGACACCCGGCCCGCATACACCTGCCCAACCACCCCTTCGCGGTTCTGCAGCCCATCGATCCCGCTCGAGAGGCAGTATTCGACTTGCATCAGCCCGCCCATGGAAGGGGGCTCGCCACCGCGTTCGAGGGTTCCGGTCGAGTTTGGCGACGGGTACGCGAGCTGCGCGCCCTCGAGGAGATCGAGGCCGACAAGGTCTTTGGCGCTGTGGACGGAGTGCAGGAGGACGAAGCGCGGTGGGCCGGTGCGGTAAGGTGTGGGTGCGACTTGACCGGAACGAGGGTAAGGCGGCATCGTTAGGGTGAGCGGGAAGGTTCCTTCCTGCATCGTGCGTAGGTTCATACCAAACGCCCAACCATCTGGTTCAGATACTCTTCATTAGTCCTTCTGATAGGTATGTTTTTCTTTGGGGTGATGGGCTTACCGTAGAAATGTTGGCGAACAGCTACGAAATCGTTCACTTCCAATGGCAACTCATCCACATTCGCAGGGACCCACGCCATCGCCACCTGAAGCGGAACGAATTCCGGCAGCACACAATACTTGAGCATCTGCAGAGCAGGGGCGATACCCGAACCAGCAGTCAGGAACACAACGTGCTCAGCCGAAAGCATGAGCTCTGCGGGCTCGGAAGCGTTCGGTGGTCCAGAATAGTGCGTCGTGCCATACATCGGTCTCTCAGGCTCAAGCACCAGCGGCCTTCCAAACGGTCCACGGATCTGCAAACAATAACAAAGCATTATAATTCTTCCCAAATAGCTCGAATCCCTCTCCGTCTACCTTGAACTGCTTGTCGCCAACCCTCTGTCGACCCAACAACGAAGTCAACGCGCCGTCAGAGTAAATCTTCACATAGACCTCGAATGCCATCATGTTACCCGAAATAGGTGTGTAGTACCTCGACACCACCTTTTTCCCACCTCCAGCCATGTAACTCGCCCGGCTCGCCGGACCTCCGCTCCGAATCTGCAGCTCAATGCACTCCCCAGGAATAAATGGCTTCATCATATCTGCACGTTGTTGCTCGGCTTCGGCGGCGCTCGTTTCTCCCGAAGGCGTAAAAGGGTACAACAAACAGAACCGGAGTTTATAAGTCGGGCACTCTTTCGAATCGGAACCGGCCTTTCTTGTGTCCCCTGCGGTGTGTCCAGAGATCAACACCTTTTCGGTAAGCGCGTACCGGCGGTACTCGTACGGGTCAAGCAAAGGTGCGGCGTTCTGGCCTCCAGAAATCGTTTGGTAGCTGTTGTACGGTGAACTGCGAGAGCTTGGTGATCCCGGCAATCTTCCAGGTGCCGGAGGACGTTCAATCTCGCCAACCAAGAGACTGCTTAGTCGCTCGATGGCAACGCGGGTGTGCACGTGTGGTCGACGAGAGCGCTGGATGTGGTGAAGATCGGTATCGCTAAAGTACTGGAGATACTCTGCGTTTGCAGCCGCCTGCACGGCTTTCCAGTGCGTCGCACGCTCAGCACCATAAGCATCGGGCGAAGTTTGAGCGATTTGAGCCGCGCCTTGGTTGGGCTGCAACATGGGTCGACTGCGTGCAACATGTTTGATTGCGTTCTTGGGTACGTGCTCGCTAGCATCAAATCCTGAAAGGAATAAATTAGAGAGTTAGAATAAAAGATCAGATTTATGGATTACCTGCATCATGGAAATAGTCGTTGGTGATATCGGTTCCGCACACGGAGTTGAGAATGATGGTGCCACCGGGATGCGAGTGGATCCACTAAGTAAGAGAAGTAAACAGTTAGTCCTGAATGCGCTTCAGATTCCCCTGGATGAACTACCTTTGATATATCGTAAACATATCTCGCGTTCGCAACAACATACATCTCTCCATTCAGAATCGCCTCGTCCAGCGATTTCCACGTAAACTTCTTGAGCTGAATCCCGTCTCCAATCGCATTCACAGCGTTCCTAATTGCCAGGTCCTGCATCGGCGTTTTGTCCCTCAACTGGGGATCCACCTGCCGCGTTTTCCCAGCGCCGTTCGCGACATATCCATATCCTTTCTCGCCTTCGTTCTTCCAGCCCGCAGGTGCAGTCTTGGCTCCTCGGTGTTTCAGCCTCAACATGGCAGGGTCAGGCACGCGAATTCGGATCATGAACCACAGCTCTGCACCCACGAACAAGGCGATCCAGAGGGACCCGACTGCAATGTACAGGATCCACGCGATCAAACCACGGTCACTCCGTTGGATGAATGGGTACACGATGTTGAGACCCAGTCCGGCCTGCGCGACCGCAGCAGGGAGCAAGACCAACCCAACGATGTGGTGGGTCAAAGCGACGAAACGGGATCGCATGGCTTCGAATGCTTCGCTTTTCAAGCCAAGGTAGTTCAGCGTCCCAAGAGATGCTTGGATGATGAGCAGACCGAGCAGAACGATACCAAGGAAGTGGTGGGGTAGGCGGAAGTGAAAGAAGAGAATAACGAAAATGAGGATCGCGTAGCCGATCGCCAAAATGAAGCCGGTGGTCTGAATAACTGGGTGGAGTACGAAAAGAGATTTTGTCTTATTGTAGCGCGCAAGGAAGACGCCGAGCGGAAAGATCAGCATCCAGACAACAAGCTGCGAGAGGATATAGTTAGCGACTGGATGAACTCAATAACTGAAAGTCTTAATCCTCGCAGCACCATCTTCTCGAGCGGGATCCTTATTACGCAACTCACCATGCCGATTCCGTGGACCAGTTTCAAATCATAGTTCTGAGCGTCAGTGGGCTCCCAAAACTTTGTATTCCAATCGACGCGGTAGGCACCACGGCTATCTTTTGAATGGTAGTAGAACCACTTCCCAGCAAAGTTCAACTGGTTGTCGTAGTTGAAAGCGTAAAGCATGTTCTCAAGCCCGGCAGTAGCAAGCTTGATATGGTAGTTATCGTTTGGGTCAGGCGGGACGAACGGGCGAGTAAACTCGACAATCAAGATCTTTGTCGCCGGATCGAATGAGTATCCGATTGGATTGATTATGAACGCTCTCCGATCATCGCCGCCCTCCTATAAGAGAATGAATTGAGATTGAGCTTATGATTAAAGACGTGCAAACTCACGGGAGGCCGGTACGTGGTTGTAGCGTTGTGTTCGTGGATGTAGAGTGTTCCGTTGTGGTAGTGCATCACGATAAACTGGGCGTACAGCATCGACCTTCCAAACGCAACACCGGCCCACGCCCATTTTGTTGGGCCAAAGTTGTCCGGGAGCTGACCGACGAAGAGGAAGTTAAGGTTTGCGTTGTTTGAGATGGAAATGGATTCGTTGGGGTCGGGCGGAGGATCAGCACGCCACCAAAGCGTGTAGGACGGGTGGAGCTTTGCCCTGTTTGTGTAGTTTGCGGTAGCGTTGTGGCCTAGAGCGAACCGCGAGACGGGCAAAGCGTGGAACTGGCCAGTTCCGGTGGTGTCGAGGATGTCGTCGTTCTGGTCGTCGACGGGCACCTCGTCGTCGGCACGAGACGAGGAGAGCAGCAGCAGCAGTAGAAGAAGGGCGCGGCGTATCTGCAGCATCGGCAGCATATAAGGGACTGGTTATGGGTGTCGGCGTCGTCCCAGATTCGAATGCGAAATGGATGGCCACACCTTTATCTGTCGGGTGGTGGATGTCTCACACAAATGTCTCTTAGAAAATAAAGTAATAATGTTGCCGAAAACTATGTAAATACATGTCATAGATGCACTTCCATCCGCTGCATGCTCTTAACGAACGGACACTCCGCTGGTCCGCGCTTGCCACCCCGCTGCCGCTCTTCATCAGAACCCTGCGGCCACGTCCGCTCGCAAACATGGCTCTGCCTCATGAATATCCCGATCTCCGTGCTCGCCTTCAGATGCTTGGCGCTCTGCGTCGATTTCGCTTCGAGCTGGTGCCTTACGTCCACAACAAGATACGGCGTGCGTCTGCAGAGATACTTTACAACCTCGGTCCGGAGCTCTCCCGCTGCGATCTTTATCAGCGCGATCGACAGCGACGAGTTGACCAGCTCCAGGTCGCCTTCTTCCACTGCACGCTCGATGACGTCTCGCGAGAACCGGTCGTAAAGGTGGCCGGTGAAACGGTCGTACTTCCCCGGGTGGGTGTGCAGCAATGTCATTCGCAGGTGGTAGCTCTCCTCGCACGCATCGAGAAACTCGCGCACAGAGAAATTTGCTTTCGGCAGGGCCGCCCTCTTTACAGTGGTATTCCGTTGCCGCTGATCTGAATTTGTTATGAGATCCCTTTCGATGGATTCCTCGCCCGGCTCCATCGGGCAATGCAGTGCCTCGAAAATGTGTGGGTTTCCTTCTGGAAACAACCAGTTCAACACCATCGGGTGCCGTAGAGCAGGAAAGAAACTGGTCGGCCAAACCAGCGCGGACTCGGTGCCGTGACCACCGTACAGAGTCCATGCCCACGGGTGTGCTTCGTCCCGTACTCTAAACTTTACAATCTTCTTTATAAGCGGGTAGCATTGCTTGATCGCTGCAGCAATGATCCACTCTGGGCGTACGCACACCCCGACGTCTAATCCAGTCCGGCACGAGGAAAAATAGTACGACAGTGAGCAAGATAAGCCATGCGCAAACCGTCGAGACCACTCCGATTCTGTTTGTCTGTCCATGCGCTCAAGGAACCGTTGGCGGTCCGTGTGCATGGCGGCGAGAAAGGTGAGGTTGGGATGGTTCGAGTGAGAGAGGATGAGGAGCTTTATTTCGTGAGGGAGCCGTTGGAATCTTGGATCCAGTTCTTTGCTCTAAAAAGCATGAGTTCGATGACTTGGCGATGAGTTTAGTTTTCCGTTACCGTCGTCGGAACAACCACTGCGAAGATGTCCCTCGCCGTCCTCGACCAAAACGACCAGGCAGGGGTGTGGTTCTTCTTGATGCTCGCATTAACATTGACAAGCGTATGAGGTGCGTAGTGCAAGGCATGCGGATCGAAAGCGCCTGTGACGGAGGCCAACCAGCGCTCCATCAGAACAACACCAACGACAACAACGCGTTTCTCGTCTTGGGGGTGGCCACACACGGACTCCAAGAATGGCGACCACGACCACGGACGAACCCTCGCATCACGGCGAGCCTGGCCAGAGGCTGGACAAGCGTGAGGTCGACGACTTTGGCTTCTACCTCGATTCCTCAACCACCTCGCAAGTCGCTCCTTCCTCAAGAAGCGTCCGGAGCTCGACCACCCAACGCACCGGTCGATGGCGTGGCGACCCAAACAAGCGGGCCGAGTCGCAATGGTTAGCAATGCTGGACCGCTGGGACACAACCACCAAAGCGAGGAACAAGAAGAAGGTGTGCCATCGGGATAAAAATGGATTCGGGTTTGGGATTGTGGGCGGGAGAGGGAGAGCCTTTAACAAATGAACCTCGCTGATACGTTTCGTTTTTCTGCTGAAAAGATCAAGCGACTCTGCCGGGCTGGAATCCCCGAGTCGCTTCGTGGAACTGTGTGGACCAAACTCACCGGCGCCGACCTGATCCGCAAAGACGATGTTTACAACGTACGTGCATTCGTCGCTTTGCTCCCGATTTTTGTAGGTTACTGAACCGAAATTCTGCTTTTGGCTGTAAATTATGACAAACAGAGGATGAAGGAAACCGAATCCAACCCCATCTTTGAAGTCATTGAGCGAGACGTTCACCGATGTTTCCCAAGTACGCAACTGTTCCCAACCTTGCTCGGGTTTTCACTAATTGTCGTCCTCGCCAATTCAGATCACCAAATGTTTTCCGAAAAGGACGGACAAGGGTAAGCTAAAAAGAGAAATCTTATAATAGGTGATACATTCTGATCCTTCGACCCGCACAGCCAGAAGGACTTGTTCGCCGTCCTCAAAGCTTACGCGGTTTACAACCCCGAGGTTGGGTACTGTCAAGGAATGGGCATGCTCGTCGGGATGATGCTGATGCACATGCCACCAGAGGTACACTCTCACACGATTTCAACGGGACTCCTCTTTTCGGCTTACGCTGTGGAATGTAGGACACCTTTTGGCTACTCGTAGCAACAACGCAAGGAGCATTCAAAGACTACTTCATCCCCACCCTCTACCAACTCCGCATCGACGCGGCCGTCTTCGAACTCATCCTATATCAAAAATCCCGCAAACTTTCAAATCACCTGGTGAGGCTTGAATAGACCCACCATGTTGGGTTCCAGTTCTGACTATATTGGGCTTGCTTAGGCGAAGAACGACGTGACGCCGCTAACGTATATCACACAGTGGTTCATGACTTGCTTCACCGGAACGCTAAAGTGGGACCTTGCCCTTCGAATTTGGGACGTCGTGTGCTGTGATGGTACGGCCAAAATCGACCTTCTCCTCTTTCCGAACTTCTATTCTGATCTAAATGCCACTTGTTCTCAGGTGCCAAAGCCATGATTCGCTTCGCACTCGCCATCATGTTCACAAGCAAAGGTATTTTCCTTTCATCCCACCTTTAAGCTCACCTCCCAGCTTAACTCTCTGTATCCCTAGATCACCTTCTTCGCCACAGCCCATCGACTGGAGACATTCTCTCGTACCTCCTCCATCTTCCCCCAGACTTCCCGGGTATCCCCAACGACGAGTTCATCGACGCGGCGATCGGGATCGAGTTGAAAAAGGCAAAGCTTGGCGCGTTGAGGCTGAAAGCGGAAGCGATGGCGAAAGTGGATGGAGTTGAAGAGAGAGGGGAGGTGACGCTGCTGAAGAAGAGGAAGGGGATGAAATGAAGGGGGTTTTATTTTTCTAAAAGGCTGTTGGCTGCCACATTTGATGAGTTGGAAATTTTGGCCTTTTATCTTGTTTTTCTTTCCTCTCCGTGGAATGGTGGTTTGTTATTTTTCGGTTTTGGTTCTTTTTTCCCTGTCTCCTCTTTCATGTCTTTCCTGTCAGACGAAATTTTTTTTTTGTTTTGGTTTTTGAATGTTTTGGTTTCATTCTTTTTTTGTGTGTTCTATTTCGTTCTTTGACATTTATTGTTTGTGTCTTTTATTGCCAACCCCCTTGTCCAACCTGATAAGGATGGACCTCATCGAATAGAAAAATAAAATGTGCATTCTCAATTGGGATGATGTTTGTCTTTCAATTTCCATAGTATTTTTGTCTGCCCATCGTCTATCTCCCACTGTCTCAATAGGTAGTCCCCAGGCTGTCCCGCAACGACACCAAATGCTTGCCGGTTGGAATAGGGTTAGTTGAATCCATTGTCTGATTGAAGCACTATTCAGTAATCACAGTGGAACAGTAGCTTAGTCATCAAGCCAAACTACTGTATAAGAGTATGCAACGATGATTGAATGTCGTGTATGAATCTCGGGATCGACTCTACTCAATCATGTTCGAACAGAGTATACCTCCCAACAACGCCGATTCAAAACAATGTTCAACACATGCTGCATGACCGCCTTTGCAATGCTCCGGCAACCTTTCAAACTTTGATGAACATATTTTCCATGATTGCATTGACGAATTTGTTGTCTTCATCGACGATATCCTGATCTACTTTGCCGACCCCGAGGAGCATGAGCGACATGTCTCTAGTGTACTGGACAAATTGGCTGACCATGGCCTGCGCATCCAAGCCAACAAATGTCAGTTCTTTGCTCAATCAGTCCGTACCTTGGATTCATCCTTGGCGGTGGTACGATCAAGGTTGACACGGATCGTATTGCTACTATCAAGAACTGGGTTCGCCCCTCCACCTTTCATGAACTTTGTCAACTTCTTGGAACTGCAAACACCATTCAGAGCTTTGTTCCGCGATTTGCTGAAGAGGCTGCTCGTCTCACTGATCGCCGAAAGACTCTGGCAGTGAAAAGCATAAGTTACTCACATGGACTCTCGATCACGTAATGGCCTTCAGCACACTAAAATACAAGCTCATGTCTCCCGAGCTTCTCTACATTCCCTACAACAACTGGCCCTATGATCCTTCTAACAGATTTGTCCAAACCTGCGACTTCAGGTTGGCTTTCTCAAGAGATATACGGCAAACCCCCCCCCCCCCCCCCCCCCCCCCCCCCCCCCCCCCCTAAAATTCTATTGGAATCACGAAAGCTTTGCGGTGCTAGATTGAATTATCTCCTCTATGATGATGAAGTGCAAGCTATTCATCATGCTCTTGACACTTTTTGCCCTCATCTTATCGGTCGTCAAGTCCTTGTCAAGACTGACCAGAAGCCTCTCTGCTGGTTAATGGAACAATTTACTTGTGCTCAATTGTTGTCAATTGCGCATGATTCCTTGAAACTATCCTTGAATATGAGCTATGCATTGAACGGATTCCTGGCAAACTCAACACAGCTGCCGATATTCTCTTCCGTTGCCATCCGGATCACTACAAGGCTGTTAAGACTGAACATAACACCATCAACTTCAAATTGATTGCTCTCCACCTTTCGCGCTAATCCTGACCACAGCAAGTGTCGCATGTTCCCAAATGCTGTCCTAGACACTTGCTGCACCACCTAGAAATAGTCCAACAGAACCAGCACAATCACATTAAAAATGTCGTTCTTCTCAATCTTTTGGCAATGCTTGATTGTACAAAAGAGCTCCTCCAACTTGTGGCCCTTCATTTAGTAGGACCTTCGCCATCCCGAGCCCATTCATTATATGGTGGATCGACAAAGAATGCATCAAAACACGTTCACGTGTCTTGCACAAGGGCGGTGAAGACATTGGCAACCAAGATTGTCCTGCTTCATTGTCTTTTGAGGGTATGTAACATGATGGTGTTTTCTCTTGCAGTTTGAGAAGAACTACCATGGCATGGTTTCCCGTACTTTTCTGCAGCAGATTTCTGATCACTGTGTTTCTGAAGAAGAAATTGAAAGGGTTGCTCACCTTATTCTGCAACAAACCATGGACCAGGTTGAGGATGTTTCCCACTGCGGATGATCTCACAGAGAGTGAGTCGGATACTTCTCCATGGCAGATCTGTACAGGATCTCAGCTGCTTGCGCGACTGCGCACTGTAAGATGGTGCGATCTTTGATCTCATTACATCTGCAAGCAAGATCCTTCATCGACAGGTTCTTAGCCAGAAGCATTGTCAGCAAGTTCCTCCGTTCCTCAGGAAGAATAGTGCCAAGGAGGGACTTTCCACTAACAATTGAGAATCATATTTGGGGTAGGGAGTGTGTCATAATGCATGATCAATTAATAATATACCTTTTCCCTAGGGCATTAATGGCCACATTTGCAAGTGAGTGATTGGGTGTGTCAAAGTGACTGCAAGCAAATTAAAGTGTAAGTGATTGAAAATCATGCTCTTCTGCAGAAGAACTCACAGCATCCCCCAAAGCGTGCAGCTCAGGATGTCTCGTGGCTCTTTTGCGTAAGCCTTCTTGAAGTCCTGTAACTTTCATAATCCAACATGCTCCCTCCATGTGGCTTGGGTAGGACAGACAGCCGTCTGTCCAATGCACAGTGGAGTAGTCTGCATAATAAGCAGATATTGGCAAGGACAGCAGAGCTGGCCAAGATAGCGCTTCACGTGACCTCTGGCAAAGAAAGGTATCTATCAGCACTGTTTTGCCAACTGGCACGTTGGTGATGCACCAGCCAAATTTTGCAAAGGTGCTGGGCGATGTGAAGCTTGTTGAAAAGGCGTTTGCGCCAAAAGTTGTTGCGAAGGAGACGAAGGCCGAGGGGAAGCCTAAGGAAGTTCTGAGCGACAACAGCATCAAGGGATTCGCAGTGAGTGATAGGGGTGTCATTTGGCAGATAGGTGTAGTGGGGAACCTTTCAATGACTGGTGATTTGTTGCCTTTCTGGGCGTGTCCGACACATTTTGGAATTTTTTATGTGTTTTTGGGTTTCTGTGGGTAGTCAGTAAGTGCTCTTTCCAGGTCCTTCCCCACAGGGCTTTGGTAGACTAAATTGTGGCAGCAAGATGAGACTCTACCTCACCTGGAATACAGTGGTACCTACATTTGCAGCACATCCTCCACAACCACCTCTACACCATCTGACATGTCGCAAATTCCAGAAACTCCTAGGCAGAAAGTCCAAGTACGAAAGCACCAAGGGTAACAAAGTCTCCACCTGGGTGCTGTGGAGGTATAGCAGTCCAGGTATGGTAAATGCTTTGCGACAGTTAGATAGTTGGGTTGAGTGGGTTATCCAGCCCCACAGTGTAGGATTTTAAGAGCAGGTGCAACATAGGGAGTGGGAATGTATGTCGACACTTGTGCTGGTTTTGATGTACTGCTTTAGGAGGAGGGTCATTGAATTGTAATCTGTGGCAATGAAGAAAAGAGCTACAAGCAGAAGCGCAGAAGCTCAATTTTGCAGGGCTTGAAAGATGTGCCTGGCTTGAAAGATTTGCAACGTTCGTATTTGATTAAGCACAAAAAAAGTTTTGTATTTCATTGCATCCTCATCCATTGCATCCTAATCTATTGGATCTGCATCGGCATTACGTGCCCTCTCATTTTCATCACTAACTAACCCTAGGTATTTAGGAGCCAAAAGCTGACATTGGTTCTACTAACCCCTCCATTAACCCCAAAATCCATCATCACTTTAACTAAAAGCTGTAGTTTTATATACGATCTTCATACATGACCATGCTCACTGTTAAAAACCAAGGGCTTCTCCTGGCAGCGGTAGGGCGTTTTTAGCTGTACTGTAGCTAGCACAACAGCTCCAGGTTCCGTCTCTTGGCCCAGTACCCTGTTCTCCCAGGTGTGTATATGCCTAATAATCAGACAGGCTGTAAACTACACCCAAGCTGGTCAGGCAACCAGGGAATGCTGTGGTCAAAGACATTGGTCACATCAACTCCTATATTCAAGTGAACGGTGCGTGTGGGCATACCTGTGGTCAAAGACATTGGTCACATCAACTCAAAGGACCAAGCAACACCACATTCCCCACTAAATGCCACCATCACTCCACACAGAACCTGCCAAACATGGAAATAAATACATGAAATACAAGTCCATAAATAAGAATGAAGAGGGACTGACAAAAAAACTCTCAGGTCAAAGAGAAAAAAGACAACCCAAAGGATAACCCATATAGTGAACAGTCTGATATGCTAGCTTTTAACACTCACCCTTACCTTTAGACCCAACACAAATCGGACAGCAGAAAGAACATTATGACACATGAGGAGAAAATTGTTTTTTAAGCACTCATTGTGGTAATAGGAATAATTTTTTCATAGCAAACATACCTCCATTACAACAGCACACACAAGCGGCACCAGAGAAATGCCTATTGTTAGAAATTGAATGGTGAATGGAAAATCTTGGTAGCAATGTGTTGTAAAAAGAACTTACCTTGTCAGTGACATGGGAGCTGAAACAAAATGAGAGAGGGTACCAGAGAGAGCTGGTGGAGGGAGAGGAGAAGAAGGAACACCAGTGAGACTGGCAATCTTGGCCAAGTTATTGAAACCCAAAATCTGAAAAGTGCAGAACGCTCATATCAGGGTTCAAAACGGTGCTTAAAAAGCGCTCTCTTCACCAAAATAATCTCCTACCGCTCCGCTATCTAACAGTATAACGCTCGTGCCAGGAAAGACAGGCTTAAGTCTTATTTGGGCAAAGTTGGATGAAAGGCACCTGAAGCATAAACCAAATTTCACCCTTATTCACCACCTTCAAATCACCAAGCCAACGGTCAGTAAATATTTAACACTCCAAAATATTACATTACTTGATAGCAACATTGCAAATTTGGTGAATTATAAGGCTGTGTCGAACGGATTATATCCTACTCTGACTACGCCGATCTATCACTCTATTCAACATAATAATTATTGATAGACTAGCAACAGTTATCAAGAATCAAACGATAATCACGAACTAGACATCACGCAATCGCTCTCTCAACTGAGTATCGGAAAACACTGTTATCCTACTCAAAATCAACAAAACCAAAACCTTTCAATGGAGCTTCTCTCCATGAGTTTGAGGTTTATTTCAAGGACGTCAAAGCCTTTGCCAAATCAAAGGGATGTGTTCGAAGTTGTTGGTCAAGTCAGCATGGAGTGCATGTGCATGAATTTCTTTCTTGTGGAGGGGCTTTCTGGGAGTTCCAGATGTTGATGTGGTCGAAGCAGTTAGCTTTACGTCTGTCACAAACCAGAAAGAGTTTGTTTAGCACATAATGAAATGGATGAAGATTCAAGCGCTGTTTCAAATGGTGGAATAACTCTGAGAGGGCCGCAGCAAGATGCCTATGGAAGGAAATTGAAGCACAACGTCAGCTGCACTTATCCCTCGATATACACAAATAGAAAGGGAGAATTTTATGAGGATAATTGGGGAAGATTCTGGATTGAGCTTTGAAATATGTCAAAAGTTTCATTGGATGCAGTTGATGCTTGCTTTGAGTGATGAAGACAGGGCAGTTGATAATGCGCACCTAGCAACTGCCTGAATTCTATCAGATACGTTCAACAAAAAAATCTGCTGCAGATTATACCTTCTCTATTGGACATCTTGAAGGCTGTATCATCCACTGTTTATTTTGTGGCAGTCCACATTTGCATTAGAGTTCCTGACCTCGTGGTGAACTTCTTACACTTCTTTATACTTGAAATGTGAAAATCGCCTGGAACCTACCCAGAGTCTTTGACCCTGCCGAGAATTTTCAATTTGTTCATAGCAAGCAAATGCATTACAAGTGACTGTCCACCAGTTTTAGTATTGTTTTAAGGTTTCATATTCTATTCATTTGACTATTATCACACCATACTCAGTGGTTATCCTGCTAGAATTTTAATCTGACTTTGTCCCTTTCAAGCACGCCAGTTTAATCTGACATTGTCCCTTCAGAGTACGCCGGTGTGAAGCAATCGCAGCTACAGAGCATCTGTTAGATTTTCACGGTTTAAAATCTCACACTCACATGTCTTCCTCCAGTTCCTCATCATCCATGTCCGATCTGGTGCCAGTTGAGCTGAGTGATCGCGACGACGATAACGTCCCGACTAATGTCGCTTCTCTCTGTTTCCGGTGGGCCATGACCGCAAGCGCAGAAGCTAATTCAACCTGCAATCTTCCCACGTTATCCCTGGAGGAATCGCATTGCGACTCAAGCTCTGATATACGTGCAGAAAGTGCTTCTTCACGTTCATTTGCCCGGGTAAGTGAATCAGAGAGCTCTCCGGCCTCTTTTCGAACTTCTGCGATTGTACTGTCCTTCTCTAATACCAGGATATTGTAAGGTTGAATTGCAAACGCTCATGATCTGAGTGGGCCACTGTACCAGAAATCACCGAGCGAAGATACGAAATCTCAGAGGTCGCGGATGAAAGTGATTCGTTTGCAACTGCCTCTCTCCCTTTCGAACCTTCGAGGTCCTCGCAAACAGATGTGAGTGTGCCGCGAACGGACTCGAGATGAGTTTCAAGTTCTGTACGTTGCTCTTCTGTTTCGCGAAGCTCATCTTCAAGAGCTGCGATCGTATCTGTAATAATTTCACCGTTTGTGGAGGTGCTGGATGTTTGACATCATCCTACCCAAACTGGAACGGTGCTCTCTTTCCAGGGCGGTCAACTTTTCTCGGTAAGATTCGACGAGTTCATCAAAGTCGGCGAGCTTTTCGGTCAATCCGCATTTGTCTACAAGATTGGATCCAACTTTGTCGTGTTCGATCTGTCTTCGCAGTCTCACAATCTACATCGACGTCAACCGTGCTTTTAAGTTTCAGAATGATTAGAGATTACCTCTTGGAAGTACGTGTCCAGTTCTATCTCAAACTCGTGTATCTTTGCCACGGCGACCGACTGCTTGATCGCGTACAGTTCCGACTGAAGTCGGTCAATTTTCTGGTCCTTGTCGAGAATGATAGTTTTCAACCCAGCTATCGCCTTCAGTAAAAGTTAATTTTATTGATGGTATAAGTAATTTGATGTGACCACCTTGTTTTCGTCTTCACTCATTGAAATCTTGAATAAACGGAATGGATGTTTGTAAACAGTTGGGTGATGTGAAAATGTGTCAGCATCACCTGTGACACCTTGACAGCTTCCAATTGCTTCTTAAGTTTCCTGTTTTCTTCTTCAACGCTCCGTACTCGTGTTCCCATCATCCGTTTCTCATCTACAGCCTTTCCGAGTTCGCACTTGGCCCTTCTGAACTCGTCCAAAAGTCCTTCAGGATCTGGGATTGCCGTGAATGCACCGCCGCGCGGTGGCTTCTGAGTGTTTGATGGAGCAACATTGACCGTCCCTGATGACGCGCGTGCTTTCGAGATCGTCGCGGACAATGCTGTGATTCGCGCCATTTCCAACTTAAGAATTGTGGCGTTGCGGAGGTGCTTATTCTTCTCCAATTAATTGTATTTGTTCGTACTGATTCTTTTCCAATTAATTGTATTTGTTTGATTTCAGTCTTGCCGTCCACCTTTATAAGAATGGCTGACAACACTTGATAATCCTGCTTTCCCTTCCACGAACTCCGTCTCCACACCATCGTCTTCCCCTTCGTCGCGTTTTACTCTCCACGCTTTTGTTGGAAGACTTTCGATCCACCGTACATTCGGAAGCACGAGAAGATAGAGAACCATGATTCCGATGATCACAGATACGATGGAGACTGGGTAGAACCCGTCGCGACGAACCTCGCAAATGCCGCTCAGTGTGTCTTTGCAGATACGCTTGGAGTGTTCGTCCACGCAGCGGAAGGGGACTGTTGGATCGTAGTTGTCAGGCAGAGTTGCATTGGCGGGAATGTTACACGTTGCATCGGTAAACAAGTCTACAGCCTAACATAAATGTATGAGAAATGATATGAATGACAGAGCGTGATGGTTAACATACCCGGAGAACAAAGTAGTTTGGCCAGGTTCCGCCGAAATTCGAGATCGTATTCAACTGGTAGTGGATGGCGTTAGTACAATCGAAAAATGGGTTTCCTGGTAGGTCCTACCAGCGTCATGTAGCTCCCACCTGATCGAGACAGTAAACACGAAAGTGAAAATAAATTTAGCTCTATACATCCACAGCTTTATTTTCTATGCTCTCTCACCGATGGTGGGATCGCTGATCTTGGTGAAGAAACTTCCAAGACTCACAAACTGAACAGTGCTGTCCAGGAGAGAAAATAGGTAAGTTTAGTTAGCGAAAGGCAAATTTCGACGTACCCAGCGAAGGATCGGAACACGATTGAGCCCAGAACAACAAAGAACATCGTGGTAGATGGGCCAGTCTTTGATACGACCCAAACAAGGACGGCTCCCAGAGTCCCTGCTGCCATCCTCCCAGCGTATCCATACAGCCACTGGGAGGAAGTGCGTCCAGTTTAGTTGTTAAAGTTGTCATAAATGAACTTGACGAAGATCACCGGATTTAGAGGTCTGGCACCACTGCTCCACCTGGCGGCGTAGTATCCAAACATGAGCTGCAGTGGGAAGTCGATCAAGACCTAAACGGAACGGCTCAGTAATTAACGAAGATGTCGAAGCTTAGCTTACACCAAGGGCTAAGTCTTCTTTGTGGAAGCCGACTTCGAGAAGCTTCAGGCCGGCTACACCTTCGTTTGCTGCGAACCCAAGTTTTCCGAGGAGCATAATTGCGATCAGTGCCCGCATGTCTAAAAAATAATAAGAAACGGTTCAAAGAAAACAGAACTCCAAAGATAACATACGAGGAGCTTTACAGATGTTCCACATCGTTTGATACACCTACACATAAGATCAACATCGATTATGACATCATTACCCGATCGCAATACATACAGACTTGATGTCCGTCAATCCCTCCAGCTCATCTGGTTCCTGTATGACAATAGGACCGATAAGCAATATTGAGCAGAATAATTCCATAGGCTTCCCACCTCCTTCGTAACGAAAATAAGCCATAGATTGCACAATAGGAATGCAACACCCCAAAATTGGAGATAAGGGCCGAGCTCGATGAGACCGTGATCCAAAGCTTGGGAACGCAAATATCGGTTGCTAAATTATTCCAATTAGCACTTTAAGTAGTCAGATTGTATCTGGCTGAACGACACGAACCAGAATTCCTTTGAGTTTAAGGCAAGGAAAACTGTGAAAGACAGGAAGTATCCTATTGAAAATATGGTCGATTATTGGATTCACCAAAATTGAACGATAATGCGTACCGGTATTTAGGCCAATCGTCTGGGCTGAATTCGGGATTCAAGAAGAAAGCGGGTCAGAGTTTTTGCATGCTACTTCCTCTTTTTCCCCACCTGTGGAGGCATAGGTTTTGTTTTCCTCACTTAGAAGAGTGAGCGCCCATGCTGTTCAAGTGGATAGTAATGACGATGGTAAGTTGAACAGTTGAGCCTCAGCCCAGTTTATGCATACCATCAACCGCGATGTCTAAATCATGATCAGCATCATGTGTAATTTTCCAGATCCAGATTGAAAATACCTTGTGTTGCACAAAGGAACACCAGAACAGTCAGTACAAACGCGAGCCAGCGAACTGGAATCTCCTCCTGTCCGACCGAATCAGTCAAGACATATCAAAGTTCGCGCCAGTCAGTACCTGTGCCATGATGCCATCTATTCTTCTACCAAGCACAATAAGCGCGACACCGGTGATTGCCTGGATCGGAACAATCCAAGACTTTCGACGACCGAGATAAGGATGGTAGTAAACGTCCACTATTGGAGACCAGAATAGCTGCATAAATTATGAGCACATTTGTCAGAAGTCACGCTAGAGTACCCACCTTCAAAGAATAAGGATAGCCGGACAACGAAAAGATAGCGAGGTCAGCATAACTGAGCTTTTCTTTGAGTAGGAAATTCATGCTTCCGAACACGAGCCCTAATGGAACACCTTGCAAAAGGTCTTTCGAGGAATGATACATTTGAGTTGTGTAAATGGATTGAATCGCCGACGGTCGACACATACAAAGCACCACCAGCAAAACAATGTTTGGCATATCTTTCGCCAACGAACCGCGTGCATCTGGGCCGTTCCCGCCCATAAGCCGACCGTAAGACGGGTCGTCTCCGTTAGACTTTGAGCTCAACCTCTTCCCACCCCTTCTTCTTCGGCCGGCTGCATCTTCGTACAGATCGTCAGTGGGATCCTCAATCATGACCTCGTCTTCGAGACCAGACTCTTCCCAATCAGGGTTAGGTGTATTTAAGCGAGGGGTGCCGTTCGTCTGCTTCTTTGAGTCAGGGGTTTCGCTCTGGATGTCCGAGTGCTGTTTCGCAGAGTTCTTATTGGCGGAACGACGTTTTCTGATTCGTTTATCACCCATGAGCAAGAGGCTCTCCCAGCGAGGACCAGGGCAGAAAACAACTGGGTGAAATGTGGGGTAATTCTACTGGACTGCAATGATTGGGCCAAGCCACTGACCAATGGTTATTGCGAATAAAGATGTATTAAATCAGATTATTGTTGTCGAGCACCGTCAAGCGGTCCGTGCAGCATAGTGTACTTGCTGGTAGACTGCTGCTGCTCCTGTAAAGGGATTTGAGATTATAAAACCAACAACCCTACCCCCTGTACAACACTCTCCACAAAACACCGCGTTCCATATCTCTCTTATCAGATTTAAAAATGTCTGGCCCGTTCACCAGGCGAGACCTAGCAGGCTATGGGCCTGTAACTCCAGACCCCAAATGGCCCAACAATGCAAAGATCGCCATCAACTTCGTACTAAACTACGAGGAAGGGGGGGAGAACACCCCCGCAAACAACGACAGCCACTCCGAGGTCTTTCTCAACGAGGTAAGGACTCCTTCAAAGCAAGATGTCTCTTGCGTGACTTCAAATCCTCTCCAAATTTTCCAAGACCCCAGGTGGAAATCCCCGCAATGGGCGAGATATGAACATGGAGACCCAGGTATTTCGCTAATACATTCCCAACGACGACGTTTCTGAAACTCCCGAAAACGAGTTCGAGTATGGCTCGCGAGCGGGGTTTTGGAGAATCCTACGACTCTTCGATGAGCTCGGGATGAAGCTCACCAGTTATGCCGTTGGCAGAGCTGTCGAGCACAACCCTGTCGTCGTGCGTGTGCTCGAAGAGCAAGGTCACGAAGTTGCATCGCACAGTATGTCAACGGGCTCCGTTCATAACTCTTTGATCGCTTATCGTGTATTTGTTAGATTATCGGTGGATCGACTATAACAGTCTCGATGAGGAGGCTGAAAGGCAGCACATCCAGGCTTGCATACGGGCCATTCAGAGGGCATCACCGACCGGACGGGCTCCTGTGGGTTGGTACACTGGTCGGATCAGCCCGAGGTCTCGAACGCTTGTGCTCGAGGAGTACGCGAAGGTACGTCTGACCTGACAAACATATCACGGTGGACTCGTATTTATTGGAAATGTTTAGCTTAACCTGCCTCTACTCTACGACTCGGACTCATACAACGACGACCTGGTGAAACATCTAATATGTTACACCCATCCTTTATTAAAATTTCATTCACATTATACAGCCGTACTATCTCGACACGTTCCCAACAGGCCACCTCGTGATTCCATACACACTCGACCAAAACGACATGAAGTTCAGCGTGGCTCCTGGTTTCGGACACCCCGAAGCTTTCTTTGTGTACCTGAAAAACACTTTCGACACGCTCTACGCCGAGGGTGTTGGCGGTGCGCCAAAGATGATGTCGGTCGGATTGCATTGCAGGATTATCGGAAAGCCCGGACGTATTCCCGAACTGAGGAAGTTTATGGAGTATGTGAAAGGGTTCCCGGACGTGTGGGTCACGACGAGGGAAGAGGTTAGGATTTACTTGAACGTTTAGATACTGGACTGAAAGTTACTTTTCAGATTGCAATGCATTGGAGGAAGACTTTTCCGTATGAGGGAATAACAAGGGCGAGCCTAAACAAATATCACGTTTGAACCGGACGCCAATGTACTTCAACGTGCTCAGTTATATGGTGTGCAAATGCTAATATTGCCCTTTCTCAATAAACCCCTTCCAAAATCTCATGAATGCCATGTTGGCAAATTTTAATCTTCTCCAAAAAATTCTTCCCAGTTAATCGAACATCGTTCATCGTTGCGTTCACATCGTTGCACTACCCCAATGTTCCACGTCCGAGGCAATGCCATCTAAGAAAGTCAGCATGCAAGGGTTGGAAACCCCGCAGAATTGGAAACAGATAGATTTTGGTTCGAATTTTTGCATTGCTCAGCAAATTTTTTCGGACATCTTTCAGTGCACGCATCAACGATGGGCAGTTCTACTAATAGTGATGGGAGAAAGATTTGCGGGTATCCTTTTTTGCAGCTCGAAAGAGAAAGAGAGGGAGCGATAGGAATCCAAAAAGAACCACTGCCCAAATCAGCATTTCTCTCGGCACATGGCGAGATTCTTTGCCTTACTTTCGTTGCTCCACATTGGTGTGATTTCAGGCGTCGCTTCATCTCCGGAATTCGCGTACTATGGGAGCGTTGTAAGAAGAAGCAGACATTGAGTGGGTGAATTATCTGACCAATATTTATCCCTCTTGTGAAAGCGTCCCAGTGCGAACACCCGTATGGTGGTATCATCGTTTGATAAGTCTCAGAGCGCATGCATCAAAGCTGGTGGTGTCGTTTCAAACAGTTTTGAGCAGTGCTGCGAATTCGTAATCGGAAGTAGCGTTGCTTCAGCCCAACACGTTGATGTTGGGAACAACTGTGACTTTAGTCCAAAGTCTCTGCTTGCAAAAAGCACCGGTACGTAGAGTGATGTTCAAACCTGTCATTATTTGCTTATAGAAAATTACTCTGATCAGGCACCTGGCAAGTCGATGCGATGGTGTACAAGTCAAGTGGTACAATTAAGTACATTTCCGCTTCCACCTCGCTTTCAGGAGATCGCGTTTTCGATTTTTGTAAGTTTGATCACCCGCTTTCAACGGGATCCAAGTCTTGACCACTTCCTTCCTTACAGCCACCGACTGGGGAGTTCAAGCTCCTTGCACGGTCCCAAATGTCGGCCTCGACCAACCTGTCACACCCGGTGCAAAGTTCAAGACTTCGAAAGCGTTCACCGTTTCGATTCCAAACATGAAAGATCTGTCCGCAAACTGGGCCGGCCCCACCATCAACTACCGCCGAGCCGAAAGCGTGCAGATCAACGTCGACCCAGGCGCACGCCAGCAACTCATGCTCGGTTTCGGAGCTGCGATGACTCAGGCATCGGCATTTGTCCTCTTGGAAACAAAGAAGAGGGATAGTGATCAGTACTGGAAGATCTTGAGACAGCTTTACAGTCCGACGGAAGGCCTGGGAATGAACATCGTCCGCATTCCGATTGGTGTGTCTGACTTTGCAGTCGACCCGACGTTTTATGACGGCACCCCAGGAACGCAGTGGCATTCAGTACGTGCAGTGCCCTCAAGCAGTCTCATAAAGTTGACACTCTTTGCAGGATCGCCGGTCGATTGGCTGGGGCGACATGTCGCTCCCCAAGAAAGACGTGGAACTGGTTCTCCCAGTGCTCAAAGATATAAGAGACGTTATCAATTCGAATATCGTACTTTACACAGAGGCCTGGGCCCTCCCTTGGTGGATGGGAGCCAAAGTTCAGGTACTGGCGCTGGCTATTTATTCTCCAATCAAGTCGAATGAAAATGCAAATACTATTTAGGATAACAACTGGTGGGGCGAGTTTGATTCTTCAAAGACAGAGTATGCCGGCTTGTACTTTGCCCGAGCAGCGAATTTGTGGAAAGAGCAAGGATTCACCGTATGCGAAACTCGACAGCGAGTTGTTCACCTTATCAATTGACTGAAATTGCCCGGTTGACAGGTTAAATACGTCGGGATGATCAATGAGCCCCTCGTTGGGCCGGGAGCCGGCGGCGGAGTGGGCATGCAAACAACACCCGCTCAAGAAGCTGCCATTTCTGGTGTGATCAGACGCTACCTGGACAGCAATGGAATGGGAGATAGCAAAATTGTTGCATACGCACACAACTGGAACCAGCCAAGCTACCCTCTGGAAGTTTTGCGAAGCCCTAATGCACGGGTTGACATCGTTAGTTGGCATTGCTACGAATCCGACAAGGGTGGCCCAGATGCAACGGAAATTGTTCGGAGAGAGTTTGGCAACGTCCAGCATATTATGGGCGAATGCACTCCCACGCATGGCACACAACCGCAGATGATGGAGTTCTGGGATCAAACTGAGAACGGGTCAGTGGAGAAGAGATGGTGCAATGTGGTAGTTGACTAAGCTTTGCGTTATTATAGCGGGAAGCGTATTTTCTGGGACTCAATTCGTCACGGAATCGCTGCTGTTGTTGAATGGAACGTTGTGCTGGATCGTGCGACCGACACTGGCTTGAACTTTTTCCGCAACTTCGATAATCGTGGATGTAATGTACGAGCACTTTGCTTGTATTGTTTGTATTCGTCACTTACAAATTGCAAATGATGCAAACAGAGCTGTCGCGGCGTAATCAACTCTCTTGAATCTCGAGACTATCGCGAAGCTTGCGCAACTCCGGAGTACTTTGTTATGCGCCAATACGCCCCGTTCCTGGCTTCCGGCTCATTCTTTCATGTCGGATCAACCGAGCAAGGCTGCGTCTACTCAAACCACTTTTCAACGGAGGATCGCAACGCCGTTGTGGTGGTTGTTTTCAACATGTGCTCCGACGCACGGAGCGTTTCAATCTCAGTTGGTAGCCAAGGTGGTCGATCGCTTGAAATGAATGGACTCTCCGCTGCTACTGTCGTGTTTGAGGCTTCGACCAACGGGATTGTGAAGATTGATGGTAACATCCCATTCCAGCCAAGATCAAACGCGGACTCTTGTACCATTGTTGAAGCTAGTGAGAGCATCACTTCATGTCAATTAGTCTATTCTCACCTGTTAAACACCACACAGGCATTGCATCGTGTGGCCAAGGCGGATATTGGTGCAATGTTCACCTGAAGACCAATGCAGGGCACGGGGCTGGCTCGTTCGGTCTCTGTATTGATCGCGGCTCTAGCGGATTAGCCTGGAAGTGTTTCGGTGAGAACCCGAATCAAGTATTCACACCCCGCCCCTGGGGTAAAGGCTTTGTCAGGATTGAGCACAAAGGAACATGTCTTCAAGCTTCTGGATATCAAAACGGTGCAACGTTATCTTTTGTGTTTTGCTCAAACGACGATTCACAAAAGTTTGCAATCAATGAGAACAGCAGGATGAAAGGAACCAAATCTGGTGATCATATGGTAAGTGAGCAGGTATTCTCTTCAGAATGGAAACTAAGTTTGATTGATAGTGGTGGGATGATGCTGATCATTATGTCTTGAAGCCAGTGAAAGATCAATCATACTGTTTGGATATTGAAGCTGATGGAATCAAGGTAATTTTCATACCTGGACAATACACATTCACATATTAACTGTCGCCAGCTGCAACTTTGGCAATGCCATGGAGGACCCAGCCAACAGTTTGATTTCCTTGGATGGAATGATGGAGGTCAATGGGGTTGGAAATCAGGCAGCTGGGCAAATGATCCTGTCGGAAAAACTCATGGATGTGAGCCAAATTGCTGGGTCCATATTCGGTAAGGGAAAGATTTGGGGTTTGGATTTTTAATACCAACTCGTTTATAGGGAAACTTCAAACTGGCCAAAGAATCTGTGTCTTGATGATCGTGGAGGAAAGACTGATGATGGAGATTGGACTCAGGGTTATCAATGTTTCCATGAAAACGAGAATCAAAAGTGGGATATCCTTCCTCATCCTTACACTGTCAATGGATTCCACATTGCCAAAGGAGGCACTGAATACCGCAACTGCATTGGCCTGTTTGATGATATTCCTTTTGACAAGAATCAGGGAGAAGGTGCAAAATCTGGCACAAGAGTGATGATGAGATCATGCAACCTGCATGCTCCGTATCAGGTCTGGAAGTTTGTTGACAGCAGTGGGAGTGTGGTTCCTTTCACTTCTCTGGATCGAATGAAGCCTCGAGATGGAATTTATCTCCAGAACGAAGGCTCTGGATTGCAGCTTTCATTCAGTCATACTTATGCCACCGTTGGGGATGGACAGGACAATACTTTCAAAGCAATGGTTGTGGAAAGAGGCACACCAGTAGCATTTTATGATGCAATCATAACAAGTGTTGTTCCTTGTAAGTGTGGATCTTTATCACAAGTAGGGCCAATGTTTAACTTTTGAAAGATCAAAATCTGGCAGGACTTGAGAGCTACATTTCATCAAATCCAAAGAGATCTCAAATTCACATAAAGTCACAGGTTGCTAACTCACCACTTTGCATTGACATTCGTAATGGAAAGACTGACAATGGAGACTGGGGTCAAGGTAAATTGTTGTATATTCGATTGAACTTTTGTTAAACCTACTTCAGGCTACTTCTGCTTTGGGGAAAACACAAATCAAGTTTGGAATCTCCTTCCAGTTCCTGCAAACAATGAGAATCCAGCATATTCTAGTAATACCAATGTCTTCATCATTCAATCAGATAGTGCTCGCGACAAATGTCTTGGATTGTGGCCTGGAGACCCCGGACGAAAGTTGAAAGGAGATGACTGGGGTGCAGACTCAACAGTTATCACTCTGGTCTATTGCAATGTGTATGCATCAAATCAACGATTTGAGGTTTCAGGAGATCTATCGAACAATAAGAATCTCAAATTCAAGCTTCAAGCTTCTGGAAAATGCTTAGACATTGATCATACTTACACTATGTGGCCTGGCACAACTGAAAAGATGTATAGATTGCAGCAATGGAAATGTGAGGATTCAAGTGACAGTCAGAAGTTCTTTTTGCCCAAAGGTAGTTATAATCACGTTTTTCCTGTGTGCAATTGTTAACCTGCAATCTCACTCTATTAGGTTCAGATGCTGATGATACAGTTGGCCAGTGCAAAACTGATTCAGAAGACAATTGTAATGTGAAACTCTTCATTGAAAACTATGGAACAGGTGAAGGGGTCAAGTGTGTTGTTCGCAATAGCAGTGAGTAGGCAGGCTATGCTGAATTCAATTTTTTGTATATTAACTTTCATTCAGATACAGTCATGCTGGGTTCATGCGACTTGTCTGACTCTGTCACACGTTGGTCGCTCAGCCGTATCAGAGATGGCTTAATGACAATAGCCACAGGCTTTACAACTGATCCAAAAGGGGCAAAGTGTCTTGGGCGAGCTGGTTCAGATCTGCAACTCATGGCATGCAACCGAAACAAGGATGAGCAAATTTGGGAACGGGCTATTCTTCCAAACTTTGACCAATCATGGGAGTACAACTTTGGTCGCTTCAGAACATATACTGGTGCTAATGGCAATCAAAATGATGCATCTTGTCTGACGAGCGAGAATGGAAAACTGGTGATCAAAAGTTGTGCAACTCAATGGAATGAAGGTGAAGGTGCAGTTAGCCAGCCTATTGAAGCACAGAACTGGAGGGTTTTTGGTTCACATGGAGTTTCTGGAAACAATTTGGGTCCATACGATCAATTCCTGGTAACAAGCATCCCAAACATGCCGGCTTCAAAGTTTGATTATCGTAATGGAAAGGTTCGAGGAGTTGGATTGGGAGGGTAAGATACTGCCATTTCAAGTTTATGAATTTTCTTTGCTGAACCAATTATTCCTTTCCACTTTATTTGTTTTGTTCACAGTTGGGTAAGTGCTGAATATGATCTGAACTTGAAAAGAGATTCTTATTCTTTGTTGTTGCAGCTTGTCCTTGAACCATTCATCACTCCCAATATCTTCTACACTGTTTCTAATGATGCAGGGTTTGCACATGATGAATGGTCTCTCTGCGAACAATATCGAAACAAACAAATCAATCCTGCAGACGTGCTGAACAAGCATTGGAGTACATTCTATACAGAACTTGACTTTTACCTTTTTCAATACTACAAATTGAATCATGTTCGACTTCCAATTGGATGGTGGGCCATTCCAAACATTGGACTCAGTGGAACTCCATATGTCTCTAATTCTTGGGACTATGTGATTAAAGCTGTTGGATGGTGCAGGAAATATGGGTTGAAAATGATTCTAGATATACACAGGTCCGTACGATGATTCTCAGCAGTTTAGAGTCTGACATCTGTATTTAGTGCACCTGGAGAACAAAACCCATGGAATCATGCAGGAAGGGAGAAGCAGGGAGGCTGGGGAAGTGAGAACTTCTTATCAAAGACTTCTTGGGTTCAACAACTTCTGCGTGGACTGGAGACAATTGGAGACTTTGCTGGGCAGAATGACGATGTCATTACAATGGTTGATATTCTTAATGAGCCATTTTACAAAACAGATCAGCCAGCAGGGTTGAAACTCAACTGGTTTTATTCTGAAGCTTACAAGCGAAGTACGTGATGCGTGTTAGTTCAATTGTTTATTGTTTGATAAATTTGTTTCCAGTTAGATATGATAGAAACAAGAATGCTCGTGGTATTTGGGTTCAGTTTGATCAGGCCTTCCGTGAATGGAAGATTGGAAACAACTATTGGGAGAACCGCTTTGGTGAAAGTGCCAATTATGTGCGAACATCTCTTGATATACATATTTATCAAGTTTTCGACCCTAATATCCGGACACAAGATATTATTCCACGTTGCAAAGAGGCTTGCAATAATAGACGTCATCTTGAAGCAATGAAGAACAAACCTGGCGGACTGCTCCCAATTGGTAACTCTTGAAGTCATATCTTCGAATTGCATGCACTAACCAAGATATTTAATCAAGTGGGAGAATTTTCTGGTGCACTTACTTGGTGTGATGCACCATATCTCAGCACATTCCCTCAAGGATTTAAAGCCTCTGAAGATGACTGGCCTGCACCTGGTGGATGTTTTGGCTGGAAGGACATGCAGAGCAATGATGGTGATTCAACTGACTTGGCAACAGCAAAAGCAACAAACAAATTCTGGACTGCTGTTTTCCTCTTAAGTCAAGTATCATCATTTGAAGGTGGTGGAGGCTGGATTTACTGGGTTGGAAAGTGAGTTCAAAGCATTGATCTCAAGTACTTAATTTATATGTGTTTGCTAGGACACAATGGAGCAGATCCTGGGACTTTGAGTGGGCATCTATAAACAGCCTTTTCCCAACCAACTTTAATACCAATTATTGCGCAAGCTTGTAGTCATCCAGTAAAGGTGGGTTCAATTTGCAATTAGCCTATCATTCGCTGACGAGATTATTCCTCTTTGGATCACTTAGGATGATCTACGTTCATATCACGTTGTGAGAATTACTGCACTTTTTTCATACTTCACCCAGTTATGGTTTTTATGCATTAATTCGGTGTTTTCCTTATCTGCTTCATATTTTTCTTTCCATGTTTTATCTTTGATCTGGTTAGAGTAGCGGAGAGCAAATAAAAAGAAACCCCTATTACATTCGCTTATTTCGTCGCCGCGCACATGCAGCAATCTACACTTTTCTGCTCGTGGCGAGTATTTTGTAGCTTCTCCATGCTTCGCTTTTTCGGTACTGGCTTGGTCCAACCGAGATGCTGGGACAGATATCCGTTCTACTGGGAGAATGAGCCTGGTGGTGATGTCAACTCCAGTGCTCCAGTGTTGGAAGGCGTCCAGGCTCGACGTGAAGTTGGCTGATGAACTTAGTAATTGAGCTGACAAGGTCTTCCGGCCATCTATGCATTGAAGAATGGTGGACAGAGCGGAGAAAGTGTGATACATATTGATCAACAATGCTGGTTTGGGGTATGCGAGAATGTCGATGCTGTGTCAGGAAAAGCTTGCAAGGATTGGAACAGGGATCATGACACCGCCTTTTGATCTTACCAAGGATGGTATGAGACTCAGTTGGGAATCAGTCATATCGATGAGGTGCCACAGAACATGTGTATCTGATCTAATTTTTAACTAGGGGACTTTCTTTTCACGACGACTCTGCTGCCAGTAATTCGAGCGGTGAACTCCCACGGCATTGTCAGCACTTCAGGTGCACGCTTCCCACACTTCTGGTGGAAATCAGTTTGACAAGATCAATGGCCGCCAAAGCAATGAGCACGCTCGAGCGATAAGGAAAATTCAAGCACGCACCCAAGTAAATCTGCCCTTTATTAATCCCTGTAACAGAATGTGATCTTACGCGTGGCACAGACTTCCATCCGATTCCCACACTCCACAGCCACACTCCGTCCCTTCCACCCCACCTACAAAACCAGCCCAGCGACCCAACGCCCTCAATTCCGATGGCCGACAACAAACCCCCCGTCTACCAGCCGGCAGCTCCCCAAGGTAGTGCGAAGATACATTTGCACCATCTGTGCTTGTTTTTGGCGTTGGCTCACTTCTCTATACTCCACAACCAGGGTACGCTCCTCCCCCCCCACATGGTTACTACGCGGCAGCTCCCCAGGACCCAAACGCTCCCCAAGGTACGGTCTCGCTCTCTTCCAAATTCTCACACGAATAATCTTGCGTTTTGTGACTGTCAGGGTACCAGCCATACGCTCCGCCCGGACAGCAACCGTACGGCCAGCCTGCCCCGCAACCATACGGTCAACCTCAGCCGTACGCACAGCCTCAAGGTGAGGGTGGAAAGTTGGAGTCAAAGTCTGGGCTGGGTTATTAATTTCTGGTGTGTGCAGCAGGGTACTATCCTCCACCGGCAGCCGTCGCGGCTCCTCCGCCGCAACAGCAAAAGGGCACATCCAACAACTTGCTCCTTGGATGGTAAGAGCAATCAACCCCGATCTGGCGGTAATCGCTGATGTTTTATTTCTTAGCTTGGCGGCGTGCTGTGTGTGCTGTGCTCTTGACGCCATCTTCTGATCTTCTGAAGCAGTGAACCATTGAAGTCCTCCTCGATTTCGTTTCCTCAATTTTTTTGTCCGGCTATGAAGTGGTTTACTTTTGTTGAGTTGAAACTACTGCTTCTTTATTGTATATTTCACTGCAGCACCCGTCACCGTAATCGTGTCTTTCTTTTGCTGGGGTCGTCCTCTTCCCTTCTTGTATGAATGTGCAAAATTACAGTAATTTTCTAAAACCCCTCCGCAAGCCACCTCCAAAGTGACTAATGACTGTTTCTCATTCGTTGCCGTCGCTGTACAGACCATCACCGCCGCCATCGCACCGTATCAACCAGCAGCCGGTCATAAGAATACGCGTGCTCTATGCATCGAAGAGGGTGTGGATTGATGTCGACGCCGGAGAACTCCCCACGATCGCACATGTCCGGGATAGAATTCTATCGATTTTGAACGAGGATGACCTGGATGAGGACGAGGTTGTGACGATTGCGAGCTCGGACGAGCTTGTGTTGATGGTGGATGGGTTTGAGTTGCTGCCGAGCAGGCCGAGCTTGGGGGTGCTGAGGGAACACGATCTTGTCGAGTGGGTTTCAACTTATCCGTTTTCTAACAATCAGTCTCTAAGAACATGTTTTCACGATGTAGGGTAGTGGAAAGACCGAAGCCTGCAAGGAAACGGAAATCAGATGCGCCGGCATCTAGTTGGACGACTGCAATTGTGGAGAAGCGACGAAAAACGGAAGTCCACGGCGCAAACGGTTCTAGTACCACGAAACCAAGTGCAATAAACTCAGCGGGATCCGGCAAGCCCGTTGTTGCTGTGAACGGAGCGACTCAGCAGATTGGGGTGGGTATGAACAGTTCCGAGCTCGACAAGCGAAAAAGGGAAGCGCTCGCGCTGCTCGAGAGGATGCAGGCCAATAATCAGCAGGAGTCTTCTGATGAAAGCGAAGACTTGGATGAAGAAGGAGATGAAGAGAGTGAGAGCGAAGAAGAGGATGGCGACGACGACGATCACAGTAGAGATGAAAAGACAACAAAAGAATCGAATGCGAAGCACAGCAATAATCAACGCAAGGATGCGAAAGACGAGGTGGAAGAGGAGATTGATTTGGTGGTTGAGGAGATGGATTGGAGCCAGATGCCTGGGTTTGAAGGGTTGCCAGTATCTTTTGGGACTACAAAGCTGAAGCGAGAGGCTGCGGAGCGGAGACGTCGAAGAGAGCTGAGTGAAGAAGAAGATTATGCTGAGGGCGGCGAGTGGATTGCGGAAGACCGGTTGGAAGCAGAAGCGGAAGCGGATGTGGAGGAAGAGATCCCAGCGGAAGTCATGATGAAAGGTGGAGGTGAGATCCTGACGGTGCCGGTGTCGCTTGGACGTGCAAAGAGGAAGCAGATGAAAGAGCTGATGAAGAAGGAGCGGAAGCACATTCGATTTGGAAAAGGTGATGACGATGAAGGAAAGGAGGACGATGAGGAAGAGGACGAGGAAGAAGAAGAAGAGCATGGAGACGATGCGGAGGCTGGAGAGTCGCGAGAGGAAGTACGGAGATCGAAAGGGGAGGAACGTGCGCAAGCGAGTTTTGAGGAGCTTGCTTCTATGGAGGTGGACGTGGAGAGACCGGCAAACATCAAGTTTACTGCGGTGTATCTGTACGACGATGGATACGTTGGACAACAAAAG
This sequence comes from Cladochytrium replicatum, assembly GCA_025526935.1. Classification (NCBI taxonomy): domain Eukaryota; kingdom Fungi; phylum Chytridiomycota; class Chytridiomycetes; order Cladochytriales; family Cladochytriaceae; genus Cladochytrium; species Cladochytrium replicatum. The sequence continues at coordinate 159,520 of JAHLKD010000093.1, forward strand.
CGAACTGCGAATGGCACAAAGTATTCTGCGAACGGGACTACAAGGGCAACAACGAGCCAGGACAAGTCCAAAGCACAAGAAGCAGCAATTACTAAAGAAGCAGCAACTCCGAGTGGGACTACAAGGGCAACAACGAGCCAGGACAAGTCCAAAGCACAAGAAGCAGCAATTACAAAAGAAGCAGCAACTCCGAGTGGGTCTGCAAATGCTGTAATTGAGAATAAATCGGCGGATCTGAATGAGACGGGCAAAAGGCGGCGGCGACGGAGACGGCGAAAGAGTGGTAAATCTGCGGCGACGGACGAGAACGAGAACGGGGATGATGAGAAGAACGACGATCAGGTTGAAGAGGAAGGTGGCGCTAACGAACCCGCGGCGGCAGTTGAGAACAATGCAGTGGGCGGGGGTGGAAGCACCAGCAGATTCCCAAGGGTGGACGATCGCACTTTTGAGACATTAAAGCCGATCAAAGGAGCACCCGGGATCGGGACAATTATTGCGTACAAGGTGTGTATTGAAATCATTCAGCAGGGAACTTATTGATGCCAAGGCTCTTGACATGGGCACGCTATTTTTAAATTAGATAGTCGAATTGGGAGATGACTATGTGCCTCGGATGGGCATGCCAAGGGTCGGTGAGGTAGTCGGAGTGCATGCGAGTGCTGGAGTGATTGACATTGAGCACGATGGAGGGGAGGTGGTGAGCCATGCGATAGTTGAGATGGTTGGACTTTGTTCCCTTTGAGTAAAAAAAAATACATCCATCATGATGCAGAGCCAGTGATAGTGATAACATGCCATGTTCTTGTGCTATCAACCAACGCCCACCCATTACACTTGTCAATACACCCCAGCGGCTCTGTGGCTCATCGTGCCCTGTGATTGGCTCCTTGGTGCCAGCCACACACCCCTAAACTGGTTCTGGAATTTCTCTCGGAAATCTCTCCTCGCTTTCACCTGGAAATGCTTGCAGCCGCCGCTTTCTTGCTGGCCCTCGTCGCCTCGGCTTCTGCTCAGACCGTCGTCACAAATAAAGTACACTAAACCACTTGGCTGTGTTGTTGCTTAAGCGCTGAGCTGTTGTGTTCTGACAACTTTTTTTAGTGGTGCAACACAGATAACTCATATTGCGTTCAGTCCGCCTTCCTCCCAGACAAGAACGCCGTCATTTTCTCAGTCTCGACCACCGCCACCGGCTGGGTCGCCATGGGTATCGGTCAGGGCATGGCAGACGCTGACATCTGGCTCGGCTGGAACCTTGCGGACGGCACGCAGCGTCTCTCTGACCGCACTTCAAAGGGTCGCGTCATGCCTACTGCAGACGCTACGACCACACTCTCTTCCGTCAATGCCACCGCATCCATCAACGCCGCCTTGCCCCCTGTCGCGGGCCACAAGACCCGTCTCCTCTTTGCCCGCGCGTTGACCGCCACCGCTCCCAACAAAAACATTGCCGCCGGTCAGCAGTCGTACTTGTGGGCATACGGGACCGCTGCCCCCGCGACACCTACTTCTGCCTTCAGCAACATTACCAAACACGCTGCAAAGGGAACTTTCACGATCGACTTTACCGTTTCGAGCACGGGCGGTGGGGCTCAGGACGGTGCCACCGGAACTGGAAACACCACGGGTACAACCTCCCCTGCCCCGTCGGCGGCTCTTGGGTTCAGCGTTGCTGCCTCGCCGGCAAAGGTTCTTGCTTCTGTCGTTGCCGTCCTTGCCTCGCTTGCGCTCTTTGTTGTCCTGTAAATGGATTGATTTGAGCAGTGTGGCATAATGTTTTGGAGTTGCAGTAAAAACAAACGATTTTTAGACAGTCTGTTATTTCAAAGATGGTTCCGTCTGTTCACATTCCTCAAACTTTTTGCTTTTTGCTTCGTGTGTAACTTTTTTTTGGAATCGCTTCGAAAGAAGAACTTGACCTTGCCTCTCCTTCCCCGGTTTTTTGTCGCCCATGTTCTTCTTTGTGCGTTGAAGTGTTACCCGGAAGCAAAATGAAACCATTTTGTTTTTATTTGCTGTTTTGGAGAGTAGTTTTTGAACGAATTGGCAAATTAAATGCTCCCCAACAACAACAACTTACAAGAGATCAGAATTTCCAAAAATAACCTTGGATGCGTCGATGCACACCGGTCCTGTGGTGTGAAGTGGATATACCATTTTCATTCTTCTTGAATCGCTTTTTGCTCTCTTTCCACCAGTCAACTGCGAGAAGGTGACCATGCGACCTCGTCGTAATCATGCCATCATCGAACGACTCCAAAAACAACTTCAATATCTCCAGATGCCCATCTATGCTCGCCAAAAAGATGCAGCACGACTCGACTTCAGCACAAGCTGGATTGTTCCAGCACTCCCGACTGGATCAGAACTGTGTCCTCCACCTCCAGAATTGCACCATAAACGTGTAACGCGTGAGCGAAAACAACGCTTCCCACAAATCACCCGTTTTTTTGGGTGTCGGGACGTTGTGACAATTCGTGACTTTGAGGATCAGTTCCGCATTGACGATTGCTTTCAAGATTACCCGCTCAGAACCCAGCGCGACCCTTGAACAATGGATCTCGTTTTGGACTTCGCAGATCCTCTCGTCTTCGACTCGCTCTATTCAAAGTTTCCGGCCGTTATGCAGCCGTACTTTAGCGAACGAGACCACATCGCACGGCAATCCACTTCGCTCTTCCTGATCGCCTATGTCGGCATCTGGATCCTGTACTTGGGCTCAGGAACCCTGAGCTACATATTTCTGTTCGACAAGGAGCTCAAGAAGAACAAAAAGTATCTCCCCAACCAGATATCGAAGGAAATATACATGGCGCTGTCGGGATTCCATATCACTGCCCTCGTGACGGTGCCGTGGTGGATCTTTGAGCTGCGCGGTTACTCGAAGCTGTACTACAACATCGATGAATACGGCTGGCCTTACTTTGTTTTCTCGATGGTGTTGTTTGTATTGTTCAGCGACTGTTTGATCTATTGGATCCACCGCGGAATCCACCACCCGTCGGTGTACTGGTGGCTTCATAAACCGCATCACTTGTGGAAGGTGCCGACTCCGTTTGCAAGCCATGCCTTCCATCCATTGGTGAGGCCAGCGAGACTAGTAGGAAGAAAGAGACCTTTTGTTTACTAACATCATTCTATTGCAGGATGGATATGCCCAGTCGATCCCGTACCATTTGTTCGTCTACCTCTTTCCGTTCAACTCGTATGCGTACCTCACCATGTTTGTTCTTGTGAACTTTTGGACGGTCTCAATCCACGATGCGTAAGCTGATCATCATGTTTGGGGCTTCTCAGCTGATATTCTATATCAGTGCATACTTTACAAACCACCCGTGGATCAACGGCGCCGCCCATCACACTGTCCACCATGCTGACTTTGTGTACAACTACGGGCAATACTTTACGCTGTGGTAAAGTGGATTGTGCAATTGGAATACGTTTCGATATTCTGATCCGGGTGAATTTCCGACAGGGATCGTATTGGCGGGACGTACCGAAAGCCGGTGAAAGAGTTTGAGAGTGAAATGTTTTTCGAAAAGGCGAAGCGGAGTGCAGCGTTGTCCAAGAAGCTTGCAGAGATTGATTCTGAGGAGCGTGAGCCAGCCAGCAGAGGCGGCCATTCCAAAAAGGCGAAAAGGAGGACAGAGACCCGCGAATTCTGATTTATCTTTGTATCGTTCATCTGCTTCTTTGCTTTTTTGCGATACTATTATAAAAGCAGCATTCCTTCCATCTGTCGGTTTTGCATCACTCAACTGCGCATAACTCCGCAAAATGTCCTGTGATTCGCAGTCTGATTCCAGCGTTGGTTTTGCGCAGACTTTGGTTGCCGACTACGTCTACTACCCGGACAATCCAGCTGCGTACGGGTTCCCGCCTCCACGATCGCCATCTCCTGAATCAGGCATAGAGTATGCACCGACACTAACGCCGTTCGACCATGTACAGCGCTCTTATGATCGTCGCCGACGACGAAGGCGGAACATTGAACCTCCCTCATCCCCTCCTCGTTCATCACCGCCTCCCCCGCCGACTCCACCACCTCCACCCGAGCCCGAACCTGATCCAATGCCGCTCGTTCAATCCATCGCACCCCTCCTTACAAACACCCGCCTCACTGAGATGATATCAGACCGCGATGTCCGTATCCGCACGCTTAGAAATCGAGAACATTTTGTTGCGAAAATAAAGCGTGTTAGGATACGGCCGGATGATGGGGAGAGAGATTACGACGTTGCGGTGTCGAGCGGACAGTCTGCGATTGCTGTCTTAGATGGTGCGATGACACTATGGGTGGATGCGAGTTGTCGGAAACGAAATGTCGAGGTTCGGATAGGTTTGGAAGGGAACTATCGGCCAGGTATATTAATAGGTATAAATGTTTCTGTTTAAAATATTTATGGGTTGCGGGAAAGTGCTCTGTACAGCGAGATGCGATTGTCCTCTATGGACGACGTGCGAGCACATTGTAGCGACTCTACTTGCGGTGCATGCGATGGGAGGTACTGGGGATGGTACGGAGAACAATGATGATATCGATGATGTGGGCGACGACATACCGAAAAGTGTGGAGCGTGGATCTGAGCGAATGGACAACGACGAAGATTTTGTGAAGATGCCAGAAGATTGGACTGTCAGGCGAAGGAGAAGGGGAAAACAAGAAAAAGGAGTGCGTTTTCGACAGGAGGGTACGACGAATGGGGCAGAGAATATGCGATCTGTGGCAAAAGGAAAGAGGACGAGGGATGAGCGTGAGAGACGGAGAGACAGAAGCGATGACGAGCAGGGCATGCGCGCAAGGAAAAGTACGAGAACAAAGAGAATAAAGGTCAAGCATGAGGAAATCGACCCAGATGACACGGGCGATTCTTTGGGACCTTCGTCTTCACGAAGATATGTGAGAAAGGAAAAACGAGCAAAGCTTGATCAAGGTCAACGGAAAGGCGTACGCAGCGTAGATAGGGAGAGGGCCGACGAGGATTCGGACACTACAGATGATGATTACGGATCAAAACCTGGAGTGAGAACGCAAAGTTCTCAGCCGGTTGAGAACATCGATCGGGGAACGGGGCTCATGAGAGGCACGTCCTTATTGGATGCTTCTGACGTTGATGAGGACGAAGGGCAGGAAAACATGAAGCACGCAAATGTTTTCGCAAACACAGTTGGACGCTCAGGAGACAAGCACGACAGTTTTGACGGCACAATGGGGACACTTTCAATTGTCGGATCCGCATCAGTTGATGTACAGCGGGCGTTGGACGACCTTTTCTCGTGAAGCACGTTGCATTTCCTCGAAGATTTCCCGTAATAGCATAAGGAACCTTTTGTCCCATCGTGAATGAATCGATGAACTTTTGCAGTTGCACAGCAGATTGAAATTTTGCCTCGCTCGCTGAAACCATGTCGCCCAATACCCGGCCCGTTCTCAACTTGTGTTCCCACGCCATTCCCATCAGATCACCGTGTGGCTTGACCATCTCATCGAAGTCGAAACAATTTCGAATTAATTCAATTAAATTGAGCAATAATTCCTGGTGGATCAGAGTCACTCACGATGACCGAGAAGCACGCAGACCAAGCAATGCCGCCGTCGAAACGATCGAGAGATCATCTGCAAGAGAATGGAAACGGAAATGGAACTCTCCCAAACGGACACAACGGCATTGCAGTCGATGAGAAGCTCGACTGGGAGAACCTCGGTTTCAAGATCAGAAAGGTCAACTGCTACGTGCGTTACGTCTACCGCGACGGCGTATGGAGCCCGCCTGAGCTCGTCAGGGAACCCTTTGTGAATTTGCACGTCAGTGGTACGTTTCTGTGTCAGAACACTAGCTGACAGGGAGGAGCAATGCTGACGCGGTACGTCACAATGTTTAGCTGTCGCTCTGAATTATGGACAGTCTTGCTTTGAGGGTCTGAAGGCCTTCAGGCAGAAGGACGGGAAGGTGACTGATTGTGACAATTTCAACCGCATCCATCCTGAAACTGTCTCTCTGCTAGGTTAGAATCTTCCGCCCCGACCTCAACGCCGAGCGCTTGATTCATTCTTGCAAAGCAGCTGCAATGGTAGCTCCGTCCATCGAGCTTTTCTGCGAAGCCGCGAAACTGGTTGTCAGAGAGAACATCGAGTTTGTCCCTCCATACGGTACCGGAGGATCCATGTATCTCCGTCCGCTTGTTTTCGGTTCCGGTAAATAAACCTTACTCGATGCCGAACACGGATTCACTGACACATGATTGTAGGCCCCCAGATCGGACTTCACTCCGCAGACGAGTACACGTTCCTGATCTTTGTCAACCCCGTTGGCGAATTCTACAAGGGCGGCTTTGGAAAAGCGCTCCCCGCACGTATCAAGCACGGCTTTGATCGCGCCGCGCCGTTCGGCACCGGCAAATACAAGCTTGGCGGGAACTACGCACCCGTCCTCGGACCCACCGAAGAATCTGGAGCTCTTGGTTACCCGATCATGCTCTTCCTGGACCCATTGACGCATACCTATATCGACGAGTTTGCAACGTCCAACTTCTGCGCCTTGACCCCTCCTGATGCCAACGGCGTTAGGACGTACGTCACACCGAAAAGCGCGAGTGTGCTCGGATCCGTGACCAACAGGAGCTTGTTTGAACTCGCAGGACGAGAGTTTGGATGGAAAGCCGTGCGTAGGCCGGTGAAATGGGACGATGTCAAGGAGGGGGTGTTTGAGGAGTGGGCTGCGTGTGGAACTGCGGTGATTATCACCCCCGTCGCGGAGATTCATAGGGAAGTGCCCAAGGGTGGACCGATGGCGCTTGATGAGGGACCGAGTGTGGATGGAGAGGTCGGAGTGTGGGGTAGCGACGAGGATGAGAAGGTAGAGGTGGAGATGGAGGTCGCGAGGTTGTCGGAGAACGGGAAAAAGTTTGAAGGGTTCAGGAAGTTGTATGATGCCTACAGGGCTCTGCAGTTTGGGGAACTTGAGGGCGGGGAAAGGTACGGGTGGATGTGGCCAACTGAAGGGTTGTGAACTGTACTGCACCGCACACGTGGAATTGAAATTGAATTGGGTTGTCCCTCTTCATCGGTTGCTGGATTTTCACCGGTAGTATAAGCTGGTGCTTGCACAAAGAACAGAAAACAAATCTAATATCGATGATCTGCGCAAATAGAATATGTTTCATGAAAATTCAAACTCGCGTTGCGCGTCACACGTTTCGGAATGTTGTTCACTCCAGTCATTGCGTGGGTCCTATCCGTTATAACGACAACTGCCAACACTCAAGCATTCCCAATCCAAGATCTGTATGTTTCCTCCTTCGTACCTTATCCAGAGAAACTCAACTTACCTTCTTGAACCAGGGGGGGAAACATTCAGTCGGCCAATGAATGGAGGGAGGCTGTCGTGATAGGTGGTGTGCTTTCTCCCGACCTTCCCATTTTTCGAACCGATGACACACCGCGTGGACAGCTCCGATCTCTTCTATTGTGGACGTCTGAGGACTGCTACCCAGAAAGGGACGACTACAATTTTCAGTGCATTACGAGGATTGATGCTACTTTCTTTGGAGGCCCACCTTGGTCCCTGGCTTTTGGCCGCCACGTGGTATGCTCATTCAGCGCACACTGTGTATTGTGTACATTAAATTACAATAACTGATCCTCTTGCAAGCCTGGGTACTCGCGGTCGCAAAATCTGTTGGTTTTGGAGGTAGCGGAATCAACTAATTATATGACGAGAAAACCATTGATTCTTGAATGGAAGCCAGGAGAGCGAGTGCTTGAGACCCAGATATGGAGGTTCAACAATGACCAAAACCAGAACTATGGTCAGGTTGTCCAAGGCTTTCGGTGAGAAAAATGAAGTAAATCGTTGCAACGCAATTCAATTTATTCTTCCGAAAAGGATTGTTACCACCAGGCAAGACTGGATATCTCCACCAGTGATCCAAACGTACTTCAATGGTTCTTCAACGCAAGTGTTTGATGAAGCTAGATACCTTGGTGGTTTCATGTTGCAGCATGGGGACGTACTAAATTCTTTTGGCTTTTTTGCCATGCTCCCAGTTGCCAAGGAAGAAGTCTTTATCGATGATTATCCTGGATTGCCAAGTTCTGGAAGATCAACATTCCAGTTCTCAGACAGCGCAATAGTAAACAACCTTAATGGTCCTTTACCCAGCCAACGCGAATTTGCTGGAAAACTTAGTATCACAAACGGCGAGAGCTTCAGCCAATCATTTGAGAGCACTTCGACAAAAAGCAATACTCTGAAAGTGAACCTTGGAGTCTCTGTCACTGCAAATACAAATATCGGCATATGGCAAGTTGAATCAAAAGCAGATTTTGGGCTTGAAAACACAAACGTTTTCAGTATCACAAAGACTGAATCATCGGTATGAAATTGCCCCAACTATCTTTGGCTTTATTGTCACTGACACATCTTGTTTGTTTTAGGCCTCGCAGCTGTCGTTGCTGAAAACATTAGAAGTTACCCTATCGTGTCCCTGCAATGTGAGTGCAAAGAAGAACAGCCTTCAAATCCAGAAGCTCTGGTTAATGACCTAGCAATTTCCTCAGTGTCCACCATTCTCCAATTGTAAATGTTCCGTCAAGGCTATCGTATCTGATTTGACTGACCTGCCATGGACTGGACATACAGTCTTAACCCTCAGCTCTGGCGCAGAATTGTCGTATCCAGTTTCAGGGACCTTCACAAAATCAGTAACCTCTGCCCAAGAGTGCACCATGATAGACTGTGAGGGACAATGTAGCAATTAAAAAAAATTGGTCCAACGTGGAGTTTTCTCGAGCTAATCTTTCTCTCCGTGGTTCATCATCATCTGTAACGCAATGTTATCTTTAACTTTTTTGCATGTTATCACAATACTGAGAACAGATTAGGCGCACTGATTCAACAATGGACAACATTGACAAAATGAAGTCGATAGCACAGGGTGCCACGAAATCGCCGCTGGGGAGTCGAAAGAACGAATACGTCGATCAGGGATGCACTGAAAGTAGGGTCCACTCCTAGCTTTGAATAGACGCCGAGCAGACTTCCTGAGTCACTAGCGCAGAGTTGATGACGGTTTGCCATAATAACCGACGTTGTTTTTCTCACGTTGCAGAAGTTCAAACGTGTCGACTGGGGAGTAAGTAAGTGGATTGCTGCAGCCTTTGTGCGATAAATCTTTGAGACCATTTTGTGTGGCTACTGCTAGCGTAGATTAATGTATCAGTGTTCGAGATTCACAATTCAATTCACTCCATGTCGTCAAATGGGTTGATCTGATTGCGATCAGCAAACGGATCATTCATGCTCTCTTTGCTCTTCTTCGACTTTTTGTAATTGTCGCCCCAATTTCCTCCATCCCTAGCCTGCGTTGGAGTCTTGCAGCTATCGACCCAGCCTCCACCAGGCTTTGTAGTTTCTTCCTCCATGTTTCCAGCATCCGATCTCCATTTCTGTGGCTGCGACTTTGAAGTATAGCCCGCTGGTCCCCAACTTGGCGGCATCAGGTTTGCGCTGCTGGTAGGTTTCTGGTTCCACGGACCGTCGTCGTCGATTGCGAACGGATCCTCCATGTCTAGATCGACGTTTGTGCCCTGCCGAGAAACAAATGAAGGGGTTTTAGTTGTGCGTTTGACTTCCTTCATACTGATCGAAGCCGCCGGCGGAGTCGCAGGTACACCTTCAGCACCAGGACATGAGTGATCGGGCTTCCGAATCTGGGTGCGTAGTAGGAAGATACAGACGACTGACGGTGGAGTTCCTTAGCCTTCGCTCGTCTGGCGTTAATGATGTCCACTATAAAGTACACAATCTGATTTTAAGGAATGTAAGATTAAGCAAAACGGGGTCGCCTTCGGGAGAATCTACCCACGATCCCATCAACGCCCAGGCTCCAACAGCGGTGACTTTTAGAGTGAGCAAACTTTTGCCCGTAATGAGCTGCAGCGCAGAGTCGCATGATATGTTATCAGGTCCACGAGAGACGGTAACCATAGCGTCACACATCTTATTAATCCCCGCAGAAATGTCGAGCGATACTGCGAACATTGTGATCGCGCTCAGAAGAGAGATGGCGGCCATCTGCAAAGAGGTTTTTAAATGATTGATTTTATCTAAACAATTATATTTTTTTGTTGTTGCTTACCGTACTAATCACAAACCACCTCCTCCTTCCCTTTCGCATCTGTGGTTGTTCCGGCGCACCTTCCCGAGTCCTCTTGACCCTCGTCGACGAACCTTCCTCGGCGGCTCTCTCAGTCTCAAATTCATCCCTCCTCTTACGGGCCTCTTCCTTCCCGATTCCACCACACGCTCCAAGAAGAACGAGACCATTCGTGCGAAAAGTGCTGGAACCGCAATCCCCGTTGCAGCAGAAGCACAAATTCCGAATCCACAGAGCTCATACGAGGTCTTTGTGAAATCAAGGCTCGTTGTCGAAGGATCGGTGGGAGGGTCGGTCCACAGGAGGCAGACCCTGGTTCATGACGTTGAGGATGAGAGAAGGACTGTTCCTTGATCGTGGATGGTGGACGTCACAATGATCCCTGTAAACTAATAAAAAGGATTGAGATTTCGGATGAAGGTATTCAGTTTTGTCCAGGATCAGAGCTCGTACCAGCTGGAGAGAGTGGAAGGTCACCACCGCCAGCGCTATGAGGGGTATGATGATCGTGGGAAGGACGCGTGTCACATGAGAAACAGATAAAAACTTGGAAGACGAATGAAATGATGATGATGTTTGTGAGAATTAAATATGGAAAAGGAAAGACGAAAGGAGCAATTCGTCTTTACGCTCCATATTCTGTCCATGGCGCTGTTGGTTCAGATCAACTCCAACCCGCTTGCCTCCACCACTCGAAGTAGTAGTAGATGATATTCCTTTTCAGCTGGTGAAAACCATGGCCAAGTTGCTGTACTTCAACTCGAGGCCACTCGACTTCCACCAATCCAAAACATGAGTTTGACCACTAATGCTTGCCGAAGCGTATAGACACTCCAGTTCAATTCAAGTCCGCTAATCTTCCACCATTCAAGCACGTTCACATGGCCATTCGCACTTGCGATGTCCAAAACCTTTGGGTAGCCCTGACCGATGTGGAGGTTGTTTGATTTCCACCAGTCAAGTGCGCCGTCGCGTCCAATCCGGCTTGTGTCTTTTACGGACCCGCTTTTGATCCACCATTCCAGCACCTCCATGTGCCCGTTAGCGCTTGCCCTGGCCTTGTCAATGTAATTAGCCGACCGTCTTCGATTGCACGAGTGCTGAACTTTAAATCTGAACCACTTTGCATACACCATTCAAGAACGCCAATGTGCCCGTTCCGGCTCGCACCGTCTATCGAATGGATGCTGCACTTTTATTCCAGCCGGCTCTGCATCCACCACTCAAGAACGTTGATATGCCCGTTCTGGCTCGCACTCTCCATGCCGATTGGCCCATATCGCAGTTCCAAGCCGGCGCATTTCCACTTGTTCAACACCTCAATGTGGGCATACTTGCTCGCGCTATCCATTGCTGAGGCGGTGTACCAGGAACCATCAAGTCCTTTCTCGGAGCAGATTCGAACGAGTTCGACTGATCCGTTAGAGCTCGCTTTGTCAAAACTTCTGATGTAATAGACAAAGCGAGAGCTTGAACATGTCTACTTCTGAGGTTTGTTGGGACTTTGAATGCATGTGCAGGACTGTTCGCCCAATCTACGAGCAGAACCAGGATCTAATCCACAAGTTCCGAGGTAAGCACAGACATCCGTCCCGCACATCGAAAGACAGACAGAATATACTGATTGTCAAAGTGAACCAGCGAATTGCCAAAACAATATGCCAGATAGCAAGGAATACAGTACAAAGAAGGTAAAATGCAGTTTACAAGAAAACAAAATTGTTGGGTCGGCATACTAGAAAACTGTTCATGGTCATGGAAGAAACGAAACGGAAACATATTCTTCACCATTAAATTCCTCATCCGCAAAGGCTCATCATCCTACGGCTTTGTCCGCCTCGCCATCGCCTGTTTTGCCCATGTCGCCGTATCTACCGATTTCAACTCATACGACTTTAGCCATTCGTGCTCCTGTGAATCGGGAAGATATTGCTTCAATAATTGAAAGCAGAAAGATCAGTCGAAATACACTTACCAGAAGTTGAGCATAAGTCGGCCGGTTCTTCGGCTCTTTGTGTAAGCTATCAAGCCAATTTTTAGCAAAAGACAACAAAAAAAACAAAACTTAGTTCTCATGGACAAGTTCGCGCAATACTTTACCACTTTGCGACAAAGTCACGACACCCATCCGAAAACCCCTCCGACGGCATCTCTGGTGGCTTCCCGCTTACGATTGCGTCAAGTTGTGCGAACATGCTGTCATATTGCTCTGCGGGATACGGGTACTGACCCATACCCATCTCGACCATGGTCAGGCCGAGACTCCAGACGTCGGATTGGACTGTATATGTTCCTGCCTCTGCTACTGATATACGCTCGGGCTGATTGAGCAAAAATTATCAGCAGAACGTTAAGAATAATAGCAGGTTAAACTCACGGCCATGTAGCTTTGGCATCCAATGTTTGTTTTGGCTAGGGATGCAATGAGCTGTCCGCTCACACCAAAGTCACATAGCTTGACCTCTCCCTTGCTGTTCATCAAAACGTTTGTTGGCTTGACGTCTAAAACAATTTGTATCAGCATTTCATGGTGACACATACAGGGAGTGAATTTTCGTACCTCGGTGAATTATTGAAAGTTCGTCCTTTAAGAACTTTAGACCCTTTACCATCTGATCAAATAAAAAAGATGGGATAAGAAAAAAAAGTTTGACGAAAAACCATAACGTACGCAAAGGGTAATCACACCTAGAACGTCTTCCGGTACTCCGCCTTGGTATAGTTTATCGAGAGACCCTGCATCCATGTATTCCATGCTGAACAGGGAAGAAGGTAATTAATATCCTTTTCGCATGCGACGACAGATCCCTTGAACGAACCAGTAATATACACAGGATTCAATGAAGAAAGCCCCGTAAAACTCAACAATGTACGGACTCTGGCTTTTATGTAGAATATCGAGCTCCATCAATATTTGGTTCAGTTTTGTTTGATCCAGCTCCAGCCGAATTTCTTTCATGGCTGTTAGAACACACAAGCAAAAATTAATAATTGTCCAGGTAAAGCTTTCGATCCGTCCACTCACTCACCCATGGTAACATTCGTTGGTGTGTGATGAACCTTTTGCACGACGCCGTATTGACCCTTGCCCAACTCTTCCTCGAGAGACAACTCGTTCATGTTGATCTTGTAGCTGTTCCCGCTCGTGAAATCGACACCGTCCGCGTGCAGTACTGCTTTCCCAGCGAAATTCAGCTTTCCACTAGGATCTCTGTTGGGTGATTGAGCGTCAGTATACCAAGCAAAGTTGAAATGGTAAACCCAGAGGTCGCTGAAAGTGACAACAACCAACCACGAACAAGCACCCATGCATGATCAAAACCAAAGCGCAAAGAATCCTTTTCGTTCAGAACATAAACGATACTCACACAAACTTTGCAAAGTTTGCAAATGGAGACTGGAACGAGAGCTGCATGGTCGGTCGTGCCATTCTTTGAGTGGCCATTTTGAGTGAGAGTGCTGAAAAGAACAGATTCTGAGCTGATCTCTTCCGCTAGCAAACACAGACGTATAAAGATGGCACTCCTCCTGATAGACTCCAGTGACCCGCTTGACTCTCAGCTGGTTGAATCGATTCGGCAATGGCGTGGCGGAGCCGCCATGTGAACATGTGGTGCTTTGATTCGAAATTAGAAAATAAGGGAGAACGGGAAAGCCAGCAAGCGGTGCGGCATGGAAGAATAGCGAGACCTTCTTCGGTTACACCTACGGACATCCACAACCCAGCACCTCGCTTGCGTCCGAAGAAATGGCTGCCCGTTCACTAGCAAATTTTTACAGCAATATTTTCCAATCCCAACACGTGAGAGTCGCGTCCCAAAGAACGTGCACGGTTGAGGGACATGGCCACGAGCTGCCAAATCGATTCCCTGGCGGACGCTCTCCAACTAGTCGTCCCCAGTGTCACATCCCAATCCGCAACCTGGAAATCCCGGGCCACACTCATCGACGCGATCCATGAAAAAGTTTCCCTGATCCACGGCGAAGAAACCCTCCAAGAAGCTAAACCCCACATTCCAAACCTCTTGCAATGCCTCGTATCCCTGCTCGACGAGCCGCACTTCAAAGTCTCCCTCACAACTCTAACTGTATTCCGCCAAGTTATCGAAAAGTTCACCACCTCCATCTACCCGCACGTCGACTCCATCCTCCCGCATCTCATCCAGAAACTCGCAGACATCAAGAGCGCTATACGCCGCGCGACGGCGCTCGTTATAGTGCAGATCATGCGCGAAGTCGCGCCGGATCCGAAAATCATCCTTGCCAACTGCTTCCGTGAGCTCTCAAAACACCACAACAACACCAACACAGACGCAAACATCCGCGAGGAAATCGTCAACATCGTCTCAACCGCACTCCTCACTTTCCCAACGTACGAACTCGACGTACCAGCCCTCGTCGCGGATCTCACCACGTTGCTACTTGATCCGAAATCCAGAGTGCGCTACGTCACCGTCGAAGCGTACGCCATCATCGCAAGGTACTGCATATCTTCGGAACGGCTCATCGTGACGCTTGGTGAATATGGAGTCGATGAGGATGCACTTGAACTGCTGCGGTTCAGGTTCAGCGATGCTATGGTCCCACGACTCGGATTCGACGGTGTGGTGGAGCACGTCTTGTCGCAGTCGCATGCCCCGGCCACCCCACTAAACTTTAAAGCAGGCGGTGAGAGTATAAGTGCACCATGGAACGATTTCGCAGCAGCGCGGAGAACATTTAGTTCACTTGGACCGCCTTCTTTGCTCCCATTCCCGAAAAAAACAGCATCGTTGACTCCCACACGCCTACCGCCACCACAACCGCCCTCATCGCGTCAGCTTCGCTACGTATCGAAATCCGCGCCGATGGCGATCGAACGTGCGGCGGGGTACACCGAAGACGGCGAGGAGCACAGGCAGCATCGGTCGTCCGAGCAACCGACAAGGCTACCGATCCCGAGTCTGCATGCGTTTCGACCGTTTCATTCGGCTGGGATGAGGATCGAAGGGGCAGGGGGGGACGATGGAGGTGGGGAGAGCGAGAATAGAGAGTCGCCAGGTCGGCAGGTTTCGGAGCCAAGGCGCACGTCGAGGTTGGCGTCGATACCGCAGTCTCCAAAGGTTGGATACACGCTGCTTGCACACTCATCTCCATTACCCCACATCACAGCACCGAAATCAACAGTTGCTGCACAGATCAAATATGAAGATCAGGAATCGGCTGTTCCCACTCGAAGAGCCATCAGAAATGGAGAATCTAGCTCTGAAATGGTGGACAGAAGGACGAGACAGAAGTCAGAAAATCACAAGTCGACCCATTCAAACAACAAGGAAGAAGGCTACCCTCCTCCCGACAACTCTCCGCGTGCAAATGATCGGAGAGGGAAGTCATTAGTCGATTCACCACCGCATTATGATCCAACTTCTCCAACAAACCAAGTGCAAGTTGCTCCCAATGAGTTCAGACCGGTTTCGCGGGCAATACGTCCTTTGAAAGTAGACATTTCAGGATCAGACCACGTCCAACCTTCCGCATTCGAATTCTTGAACGACGAAGATCTAGTAAACAATGCTCCTGACGGTCACCCTGTGCAATCTCTGAGAGGACCGCAACCACTCTCGCGCGCAACTTTAAGAAGGATGGAGGCGAAACGTTCGTCCGCACATATCCAGGAGTCTGGATTAGCCCACCTCGGATCCCAAAATACACCAGTTTCACCACCAGAGAAATCAGATCCACTCGATACCGAAATAATACCCCGACCTGCGCGGCCACGAGGGATCCCGCCGCGCCAAACGAAACAATCTGACCCTCCCGACACAATCGAGTCATCATCCCCATCACAGCTCCCCAGCCCGCGAAAACAGTCGCAGTCAACGTCCAGCCTCGCTCCGCAATCCACAAAGCAGTCTCTCCAAACAATCCAGCAGAGCGTGCAGATTCTCCGTGCGGGCGCCGCGGAGTGGGAAGAAAAGTGCACGGCGCTGAACGAGATCCTCAAAGCAGTTTCGCAACCCGCGACCGCCGCGGCATTGTATGCGTCATTTCCCAATAGCTCAAATCCCACGTCACCTCCATCGAGCACACCGGTTCCAACCGCGAATAAACACGAACTGTTGCTGCAGACGATCCTGCCGACGGTCGTGTCGGAGCTGCAGAACCTCCGAAGCACGGTTGCGAAAGCGGCGGTGCAGACGATCGGAGGACTGTATGCTTCGCTACCCAGAGGCACGCTGGACGGTTCCATTGATATTACCGTCCCCGCGCTATTGAAAAAGATTGGCGAAGGGAACAATTTCATTGTTTCCGAGATCGATAGAGTCCTGGGCGTCGTCGCGGGCAACACTTTGGCTGCAGCGAGGATGGTCGGTGTGCTTGTGAACCACGCTGATCACAAGAGTCCCTTGATCCAGGCGAAAGCGGCGTCGCTGCTTGAGAAGGTGCTGGGTGGTATGAACGACGCGCAGCTTGCGCGGTATGTGCAGGTCCCGACTAGAGGCGCTAGCATGCTTTCGACGGATGGGGCGGAGAAGGTGATACCGGCGCTGGCGATGCTGGTTCGACAGAGACATGCGGAGACGCGGAAGGCAGCGAAGGGGATATTGATGGTGCTTGCGAAGTTTCCGGACTTTGAGAGGGTATTGGATAGGACGCTGTCGCCTGCGTATGCGAAGGATGTGAGAGATGCGCTTGCGACCAAGAACGGTCGGAATAGTTAGATAGCTTGTTGTTAGGACAATGGACATTTTGTTGGGGAGTGCTTTTCGTTGGTTCTCAGTGCGAAGACAAAATTCTTATGTAAAAGGCAAACAATGGAATGAAAATGAAGAAAACAAACAACCACAAGGGAATTGTGAATCAACCAATGGACTTTCCAAGATCATCGGTTAGTTACGATGCGATAATCTTTCCTCGAGCACTACGCTCGCGGATACCGCGAAGGGATCACTCGTGATCAGGATTTGGATAGAATGATTTCGAATCCACATTGGGTTATGCCGATGGAGTGCATTTCCGATTGCTAGCTGCAGATTTGCGCGAACATATTCCCGCTGCTGCATAAACTGCACAATTTCCGAGACACGCCCATGACATCCGGCAGAATCATCTCTTCATCAGCTGCTTCAAGAATGGCTTCATGTACAGCTGGGTTTGCTGCACCTTTGCCATTCTGTCCTTCGATATCGGTGATCGCTTCTCACCGAGCACGAGTTCAGATCTTCCTCCCATTCATACAGCAGTCGTCGGCATGAGTGTGTAGTTGCTATCCGGGGCCACGTTTGGTTTGGTTGACACAACACGCCTTACAGAATGGACACCGAGATCTGTGTGTGTTAGAGAATTAGGGTTGGTTTCTTACTTTTCACTTGAAGCGCGTATATGAGGGAAACGTATTCTACTTGAGTGGTGTCAGCATACCGTCGCATACCCTGGTGCCCATTTTGAAGAAATTGCCATTTCGACCTCTGTTGCTTGGTTCTTCTGTGAAATCGTTTACCGCAGAGACAACTGTGTTTGAGAAGGAACAGGGTAAACGCTGATGGGATGGGTGATTCGTCAAACAGCTTTCTTGAGTTTGCCCATGTGCCAATTGAAGTGGACTATGTGCAAACATTCACATCACTGTGCGAAGTGCTCATTGCATCGTACAAGACGATTTGACATAGCTTGGAACGAAGCCCTTTCGAAACGGTGTTTTTGGGTGAGGACGCTTCTTGTAGCTGTTCGGTGCAGACATTGACAAGGACATTGAGTCTGTAAACAGGTACGATTGGTGCATTCGACCGGCTAGGGTAGACCGATGGTACTTGATGTGGGCTCGACGCACTTTCATTCGTGCTGTACGGTGGCGGGCTTTCTTCGCTCATTGTCGATTTCACAGCAGGCAACTTCAGAGTTACACAGGGAAACGACTCTCTTCAACAAGAAGTATCCGGCACCCAAAAGTTTTCATCCCCAAAATTTTGTTGGGCGTGGGACCAGGAAGAAAAACATTGTGTTTTTGTGAGTCTACTAGCTCTTGTGCAGAGAGGATCGTTGTCACGTGTTTATTGATTTACACCAGGACGGCACATTTGTGTAGAGTGCACGTTTGACACTCCCCCTCACTCTGAACAAATGTAAAAGCATAGAGAAATAAAACTAAACATAGTGCTCTAGGAAATCTATATCGGCGATGAAGAATCATAGAGCGAAAAGAAATGGAAGAACGATTATCGTCTTTTGCCACAAAAGAAACTAAAGCCCAACCATAGAATAAAATGCATATTGGCTCTCTCCCCCTCAAATCGACATCGTTGACCAACTCGTGATATTTAGCGCATAGAGACTCCCCCTTTGGACAAGGATGTCATAGAACGAATATCTGCGAGAGATCGGAGACCTAGGGAATCGCGGTGTTTGGTAAACTGAATACGGCCGAGAGTTTTGGTGAGTAAGTCAGCCATGTTCTCTGAAGAGGAGATTTTGGTGACACATAGATCAGTACCGTCGTGATGGGCAGTTGCAAAGACTTTTGAATCTACATGTTTGTTAAGGTCAGTGCGAATGTAACCTGATTTAATTTGGGAAACACAAGCAGCGTTGTCTTCATAGATAGTGGTCGGTCCATTGAGTATCGTAAGAGGTAATCGTAAGTCTGTAAGTATAGTTGTGAGAAGTTCTCTGATCCAGATAATTTCCTTAGCTGTGTCCCAGAGAGCAAGAATTTCTGAGTGCATAGTAGAGGTGGTAGGCATATCCTGTTTCGTTGATCGCCAGGAGATAGCTGCGCCACAGCAGGTTAGTGCGTATCCAGTTTGAGCTTTACCAGAGGAGTAGTCAGACATGAACGAGGCATCGGCATAGGCAACAATCGAAGCGGGTTTTGTTCGATCAAAGTAGAGCCCATAGTCCATAGTCTGTTTTAGATATTTTAGAATCATTTTACCTCCTTCCCAGTGTCTCATAGTAGGGGCTTGGCTGTGGCGAACTAGAAGGTGTACTGCAAATGCGATGTCAGGTCTACTTTTGTTAGCAAGGTAAATTAAAGATCCAATTAGGCTCATGTAAGGATAACCGGGTGAAAGAATGTCTTCTCCTTCGCGGAGGGGACCATATTTGTCGTTCCAGGGTTCAATTTGTCTGACGTCAAGTGGGATGAGTGTAGTATCATTGCAGTCAGACATACCAAATCTGTCAAGAATTTTCTTAGTGTAAGCCTGTTGGTGGACAAAGAGACCATTGGGAGTACGAAGGAATTCGAATCCAATGCATGATTGAGCTAATCCAAGGTCTTTCATTTCAAATTCAGATTTGAGAAGTGTTTTGGTTAGTCGAATAGCTTCAGGAGTTCCCATAATGCTTAGGTCGTCTACATAGATTCCGATAATAACCCATCCATCAGCAAAGGCTTTATAGTAAATAGGAGGTGCTTTAGGCATAGAGAGATAATCTCGAGAATCGAGGAACTTCGCAAGTCGTTCGAACCAGCATCGCCCAGATTGTTTAAGACCATAGAGGGCTTTAAGAAGACGGATTCCAGGGTTGTCATAAACACCTTCGTAATATAGGCCTTCAGGAACCTTCATGTAGATCTCGCAGTCAGTGTCTCCATAGAGGTAAGCAAGTACAACGTCCATAATATGAACTTCGACGTTAAATATAACACTTAGTGCAAGGATAATACGGTAGGTAGTAGAATCCATAACAGGGGAATAGGTATCTGAGTATTCAAATCCAGGTCGTTGATTGAATCCTTTTGCTACAAGGCGTGCCTTAAACCTAATAATGTTTCCATCAGAATCTCGTTTTGTAACAAAAACCCGTTTGTGGTCCACAAGTAGTTTGTGGGTTGGTACTTCCTGTACAGGGCCTCCAACTTGTCGTTTCAAGAGGCCAGTAATTTCTTCTTTCATCGCAGTTTGCCATTGGGGCCAGTCAGGTGAAGCTTTGGCTTCTTCCAGCGTGATGGGGTCTGGTCGATATTGTGAGTGGGAAGGTTGTTGCTTCTTTGATTTGGAGTTTGTTGAAGTGTTGTCTGTAGCCATGATGGTTTTGTACGTGGTGAAAGCGAATGCATCGTCTACAAGGGAACGGGTGACGGTGATGTTACTGAAGAGGACCTCGTTGTTGGTAGGAGGTTTGAGAACAAGTTTGATTCGAGGTTTAGTTGATGAAGTCCCTGAATGTAGTAAGTGGATAGTGAGTGATTGGGATTTGGGATTTGAAAGATGTTAAAAAAAAATAGTGAAGACTAATAAAGATAGAGAAAAGCATCGAATCCAGCTCTCGAGCGATATGCCGGACTTCCAAACATACACCACAAAGAGTAAGGACCTAGCTAGCAAACAACTGTCAGAAAGCGAGACGGAGGGCCTTTGAACATGGATTTACCAATGAACGTTTTCCCAACTCCACAACTCCATCAAGATGCTGCTTACATACCAGTTTGAGCACTGTGACTTTCACAATTTGAGGCGTTACCCACTCCCACGGTGGCGCCGGCATTATCCACTACCACAGTGGTGCCAGAGGGTCTGTTTTCCACTACCACAGTGGTGTCCCCATTGTCATTGTCACTTTCAGGTTGCACATGAGATGTTTTTGGCCTATTAATATGATAGGTCTTTTTGCGTGTGTTGTTGACGTGGCGAGTAGGTGATGGAGTAGTGTTTCGTTTGCGAGGTTGTTGCGGTGGTTGGTCGGGTTGTTGTTGTTGAAGGTGTTTAGGCTGACCACCGGGTGCGCGTCGAACAGGAGGGACGTTCGCTGGTGTTGGTGTACTGTCTGGTGGTGCATCTGATGTTGATTTGCTGGGGCGTTGTTGTTTTCGTGATGAGGGTGCCCGAATGATTGTGGGTGGTTCAGCAGCAGCAATCGCACGTTGAGTGAGAGATTCGCGGTTTGCTGGGTTCGGGTGAGGGAATGGGATCTGAGAGGGCCAGTTATCGATTGGGAATACTGTCAGAGGTGAAGATGATGGTAGTTGTGGTCTTAGGTAGGGATCTAGTTCTGGGAAAGAAGATTGGTC
Organism: Cladochytrium replicatum; assembly: GCA_025526935.1. Lineage (NCBI taxonomy): Eukaryota > Fungi > Chytridiomycota > Chytridiomycetes > Cladochytriales > Cladochytriaceae > Cladochytrium > Cladochytrium replicatum. The sequence continues at coordinate 180,674 of JAHLKD010000093.1, forward strand.
AAAAACACAATCAGCAAAGCGAGCAGTGAACACATAGCCTGTATATGGGTCGAGGGCCTTGATAATTTTTGGTGTATTCGCTCCGATGTAGATGGCTAATGAGCGAACTGAGGAGGTTTTTGTTCGAGCTGGAGGTGGTACAGGAACGCAGACAGTGCAGCCAAAAATCCTAGAATGGTTGATTGAGGTTGGTAAACCAGATTCTACTTCTGCAGGGATTGCATAGTCCAGGGATGAGTGAGGTAGGTGGTTCTTGACTTTGTTTTTGTCCAAAAATGAGCGGAGACTGTGGGCGATGGCGATTTTCTGGATTTTGGCGTGCCAGGCAATCCAGTTGGATCCATCAGTCTGCAGGATAATCTTCTTGCCCTTCAAGATGGACATGCTGAGTGGCGGTGGTGATGATCTGGGGTGGTAGTTTTGTTGTGCTGGTGGGCTGTTTTGCCTGTTTCCGTTTCGAGTAGAGCGGGTGCGACGTTTTCCGGCCAGTTTGGAGCTTGATCGCAGATGATTTGGAGCAGTGTGCTGATAACGTGTGAGTCTACTAGCTCTTGTGCAGAGAGGATCGTTGTCACGTGTTTATTGATTTACACCAGGACGGCACATTTGTGTAGAGTGCACGTTTGACAGTTTTGAGCCCAGATTTTTACATTTGGCGGTTGCAGTAAGCAACCCACTCTGTTTCCACCTGCGAACAATGTCGTTGTAACAGTCGTATCTCGCCCATTCAACACTTACAAGTCCGCTCTGTTTCTACCAGCAATCGAACCAATATTCCATTTCTGCCCGCTTGTCGTTTCCACAGAATAAATACTTGTGCCTGGCGGGCCACTTGTTCTCCACCACTCTGACACGTCCATCCTACCACCTCCTCTTGCCCAGTCTACTGCTTCTGCCCATTCTTTGGTTCCAGACATTCTTTGGTTCCAGACAACCCCGCATTAGCCTTACCGCTCCATTTTATTAACTAACCCTTGCCATGTCCATCCATGGGGACCTGAATGTACTTTAGCTCAAGACCGCTCTTCTCCACCATTCTAAGACATCGATACGTCCGCTTTCCTCGCTGACATTCCACCCATTGTAAGTATGAGACCGCGCTCGTTGAGCTTTGACCACGCCGAATGCAAAGTCCATGTTGGCATTGGTCCATTTCAACTCTAGCCCGCTAGCAGTCCGCCACTCCAACACCATCGACAAAGCATCTCGCTTTCGCTCCATCTATCCCTTTAGGGGTTCATTTGAGTTCGAGACCCCTAGTGCAACACAACGCCAGTATCTATACCAACCCCTCTGCACTTGCGTAATCCATCGCTCGCTGGTTGTATTTTAGCTCGAGACCACTGGATTTTCACCAGTCAGGGACGGTGCTATGACCGCGGGAGCTAGCACGGTCCATAGTATCGGTCGTCCACTTCAGCTCCAGTTCTGAATCCATCCTAGGTAAGTACACCTGTATGGCTGTTCGCGCTAGCGCCGTCGAGAGGAGTGTGTCGACCTCAACTCCAGCCCTCTCGACTTCTACCGCTGGAGCACTTCCATGCGGTTGTCAATGCTTGGTTTGTCCATTGTCTCGTAGGTGTATATCATGCTGAGTCCGCTGGCGAGCCACCAGTCCAGTACGTGAATATGACCGTTATCGCTGCCTATGTTGAATGCCTCGGAGCTCCAATCAAGTTCCTGACGACTGTATCTCCACCAGTCGAGAATGTGGGAGCGACCACATGGTACCAGTTGAGAACGAGAATGTGTTCGTATGAGCTTGCTGAATTGCATTTGAATGCGAGCACCAGATCTCCCGCCCATCTCCCGCCCATCTCCCGCCCGTTCGCCCTGCACACAAACCGAAAACAAAATTTTGAAATATTTTCCATTTTATTTTCAAAAAAATGTTGAGCGGCAGAACACTCAGACTGGTGAAACGGTCGCTAAAAGTTGGTGTCGCTCGCTTGGGGCCGCAGTGTGCTTCTGCATCTACGTCTGCATCTGGTCCCGAAGAACCGATATCGTCACAGGAACAGCCTCTTTCAACATCGGTGAAACTGCAGCGTGCCCTTGACGATGCAACACAAACCCTCAATGTCTTGACCGGCTACAGCAGCGTCGAGAAACTCAAGCAGCGCGTGCTTGAGCGCGATCAACAGCTTAAAGAGAAGCGGTTGAACCTACAAGCCTCGAAGGATGCGTATGAGCGGACAGTCGAAGATCGAAGTCGTTGCCAGAGCGAGATCAATAGTCTTCTTCAAGTATGAAAAAAGAGAAATCGATAGCAAAAATAATAATATTCTCTGCAGCGCAAATCATCTTGGGTGCCGGATGATGCGAACCGATTTGGAGATTTGGCGAGACGGGAGCTGGATCTGGAGCAGAGGGAAAGAAGAGCAAAAACCGAATACGATAATGCGACAGATGGGTTTGAGCTAGCTCATGTAGAGTACCTCAGGTTCGTGTGACAACACAGAGTTCAGGCGAATCGCTCACAGTCGGAAATAGCGAAATTAGAGAAAGATATATCGAAGAGCAGCTTTTCAGCGACAAGATCCGCAAGGCGAGCACTTGGTGGACATGGTGAGATTTTTGTGTGATCGCATTAGGGGTTGAGCTCAGTGGTGCTAACATTTTGAAACATTTAGGGGGCTCATTGGAATTCAGATTACCGTTTTCATCGTCTTTAACGCATTCCTTGAGCCGAGGAGGCGACGTCGATTTGAGAACGAGCTTGTTGAGATCTTACACGAACAGCAGGTAGCTCAAGCGGGTGATCAGAAAGCTGCGGTGGAGAAACTCTCGCAGAGAATAGAAGGGAGGGATACGTCTGGGGAGCTCGGAGCTCACAGCGTTAACGAGTCTGGAGAAGGCGATGAGGTGATGGACGTCACTACTGGTAATCGGATCAGGAAGGATATTGAAGAGACTGCCCGGTCTCCCAAATTTTGGATTGGAGTTGGTTCTGGTGTGGCACTGAGTGGGATGGTGCTCCTTTTGCGGCTGAAACAATAGATTTATTCAGAGAACAGAGATCGACAAAACTGACGTGGAGCAACGATCAGAGAATTCAGCTACCCCTTCATGCGCTTGAGAGTGACGATTTGAGTGATGCCCAAGATAACTTCTCCAGCGTTGAAAAGCAAGTTTGGGCAGCATGCGACGACGTCCACAATCATACTATCGATATTGGGGATGAGCGTCAAGCCGTCGGTGTGATTTCACATTCGCTTACACATACGACTGCCACAGGCAGAAAAAGAGGTATCCGATAATCGAAATTAGCGTCAATGCCGAAAAGATTATAGTGGACAGTAGCTCTTCCTTTTTGTTCCCTCGGTTTCCTGTGACGATAGCAAGTTTCATCATTGATCCAGAAATCACGCACACAAGCTACCGTAGTACAGCCGGGCGCACTCGAGGAACGAGAGAAAGGCGAATCCTAATATTTCTAGCGGGAGCGCAGCTGGCGCATATGGGAACCACATCCCTGTGTGCGTGCCCTATGAATATACACAACAGGATCTATTGCAACACCCACCTTTGTATATGAAGAGACATATCATGATAATCACGAAGAGAAGGAGGGTGAATTGGTTGAAGAAGAGCATCACTTGGAGAGGGAGGGACGCGCTCTTGCAGAGGGGTCACTGACTCGGGCGATTTCAGAATAAGCTAAAACTTACGATAACGGGCAATCCTGCTCAAAGATACACATGTATGTCAGATGTGTCAGACAGGTTTTGGTTCATCCACCTGAAGTGTTTGGGTGTCCCATTCCGGATGCGGAAAGAACGCGTGAGCACGTGTATGTTAGTGCGTTAGTTTGAAAGTTTCGGGACGATTACATGTCCATGGAAATAGTATCAAACCGCGATGTCTGCTAGAGAAGCTCATCCCATCTTCCAGGATTCTCTCTCCCAAGTCAAATTTTGCTGCACGCATAGGGATTGAGGCCGTTCGGGCATTCCTAATGAGTGCTGCGACCATTTGCGATACGATTTGCGATACGCCAACTATCGGCAGCCGACCAGTTGTACAATGAGCAATCGCACAAGTCGCACTCGCTATCACCCAGCTTCGCTCCAGATGGAAAACAACAGCTTTGGAACCATCGGCGTATGTTCGAACGACGGGCACCGAAGCGTATGCCAACCACGGACGGATATTGGCTGCTTGTGCGTTTTTTATTGGAAACGCAAGCTGCTGGGTTCAGAGCTGACATGCTCTCAAACGTATCCTCCAAAATTCGATCCCGCTCTCGTTCGCGCTCCGAATCTCCCAATCGTCCAGCTTCTCAATCATCCTTGATCTCTCAGGAAGCTGGTTTATCGGTAGTGGTTAAATCTGTGCTGGTCAGATTGCCGGAGAATCCAGCTTCGCTGAAAACCTTGGTGCCAGCGGCGGCCCGTACCGTGTCCCCACCTGAATCTCCACTTGCGTCGGCCAGCAGACTCTGTTCATCAGCCTTTTCCCGTTTTTCCCGCTGGAGAAATCTTCATCTCTCTCGAATTTAGCGTCCCATCAATCAACCTCAACTCAATAATTTTGGAACCGCTGAATCTCAATCCCTTCGCCAAACTCAACCATCAAAAATCTCTGCGAAATCTTAGGAAAACCCTTTGCATCTTTCCCATCTGAAGATGAACCAGCGCTGGCCCACCAGCCCATGGAAAATCGACTTGTCAAGCGTGGGGTGCAGGGATGAAAGCAAATTACGCAGCGTTGAGTCACAGATGGGGTGATTCGCCTTGGATCAAGTTGGCACACGCCAGCATGAGCTCGCTTAGGACGGCTATTACACTGGAATCGCTCCCCCCAAAACTATCAGTGACGCTGTAGTGATCGCACGAGAATTGAAGTTGAAACATCTTTGGGCACGTTTCGCAAACTTACAATTTTTCCGCCGGAGCTTATAGATCTTTCCAGGTTGACTTTCTATGCATCATTCGAGACGATTTCAAAAGCATCCGTCCGACCCTGCCGCTGAATCGATATCTCGAAAGAATGGATGCCGTCATCGCTAAAGTCCAGCCTGAAAATTACATGATTCCGAAATTCGGTCGACCATTCGACCACATCAGCCTGCAACCTCTTGCTACAAGAGGATGGACGCTCCAAAAACGATTCCTGTCTCCACGGGCAATTCATTTCTGTCCTACTCGATGTACTGGGAGTGTCGGATGTGCACAATGAGCGTTAATTGACACTACGTGCAGCAGTTTTGCAGATCAGAAAGGCCCAGACAACATGTAAACCGGACTACACCGAATTTTTGGGCTTCGGCATTTACATGACCGTCGAGACTGCTGGCGGAACGGCATTTTGGGAGGCATTCTTCGATATGGAAAGTGAAAACGGGGATAAGTGCCTGGCGCTGTTTTCGATCCGGAAAATGAGATCCTCCTTGCACCAGGCCTGGCGCTGTTTTCGATCCGGAAAATGAGATCCTCCTTGCACCAGGGAGAAAAGTGCAGGTCTCTGACATTATCCAAATTTAGACGAAAATTCGGCCTGCTATTTGCCGGCGCAGATGATGGAGATATCCTTGCTCATCAAATCATCCAAGATCACCGTAAGTGTCACCTCTTGGGCCAGTGAACCAGTAGTTGATGTACTTTTAACTGCGATCGGGACATGCCTTAAACACGAACGTCCACAATCCCAACAAATCCTAACCGGGTTGTTTTTTCTTGTTCCCACACTCAGCCACAACCGCAAAAACGCGACTTTTCCAATGCGAATCCAAGAGGTGCAGAGCACGACGAAGGACCAGCGGTGCGTGCATTGTTTTGGACATTGGATATTGGATACTGTGTATCTGTATTCTGAATTGAATTTGTTGTTCACAGAGTGGCCGCTCATTCGCACATCCGCGGTCTTGGTCTCAATGATGATGGAACCGCAATTCCTGTTGCTGTTGGTTTCGTGGGCCAAGAATCTGCCAGAGAGGTACACATCCGTCGTTCCACCTTTTAATTTTTTTTTAAAATCACTCCATTTTTGTACGCGATCTTTGTGAAAAGGGCGTAGGAATCGTCGTGGATCTGATCAAGTCGAAAAAGATGGCCGGTCGCGCTGTGTTGTTGGCGGGTGCACCTGGAACTGGAAAAACAGCTTTGGCGCTCGCACTGTCACAGGAACTTGGCCCAAAAGTTCCGTTTTGTCCTATGGTCGGCAGTGAAGTCTACTCGTCGGAAGTAAAGAAAACTGCAGTCCTGATGGAAAACTTTCGTCGTGCTATCGGTTTGTACTAGCACAAACAAGCTTATTATGAAAATTATTGACAAAATCTTCCAGGGCTTCGGATTAAGGAGGTGAAAGAGGTCTACGAGGGTGAAGTCACCGAATTATCACCTGAAGAAACTGAGAACCCGATGGGAGGATATGCAAAAACTATTTCGCACGTCGTCATTGGGTTAAAGACCGTGAAAGGGACAAAGCAGCTCAAACTCGATCCGATCATTTTCGAGAGTATCCAAAAGGAAAAGGTTCAGGTCGGCGACGTGATCTACATTGAATCCAACAGTGGTGCTGTAAAGGTATACTCGATTACAAGTGAATAGTATTTTTTGTGCTGAAATCATACTCATCAAAGCGCGTTGGGAGATCGGACGCATATGCCACTGAATTCGACCTAGAAGCCGAAGAGTATGTGCCCGTACCCAAAGGCGATGTTCACAAGAAGAAGGAGATCATCCAGGACGTAACGCTCCACGACCTTGATGTCGCAAACGCTAGACCCCAGGGTGGGCACGATATCATGTCGATGATGGGCCAACTGCTCAAGCCGAAAAAGACGGAGATTACCGATAAACTTAGGAAAGAGATCAACAAGGTCGTCAACAAGTACATTGAACAAGGTGTTGCTGAGTTGGTTCCTGGCGTGCTATTTATAGATGAGGTATGTGCAGAGAAATGTATACCTGTACTATTGTAGCATTTAATCAGTTCATAGGTTCACATGCTCGACATTGAGTGCTTTACTTACCTGAATCGGGCTCTTGAGTCCTCGCTCTCACCTATTGTCGTTTTCGCTACGAACCGCGGAATGTGCACAATCAGGTGGGTTACACGCGCAACTCTCCTGTATAATTTGCCCACTGTCATTGAATTTCAGAGGGACAGAAGACACTGTTTCGCCACACGGTATCCCGGTCGACCTTCTCGACCGTCTTCTGATCATCCGAACTCTGCCGTACACGCTCGAGGAGATCACGGTCATCATCAGCATTCGTGCAAAGACCGAGAACTTGAGTGTTAAGGACGAAGCTGTGAAGCGCCTTGCAGAGATTGGTGTGAGCTCCTCGCTCAGGTGAAAGCACATAAAGGAAAACATGATCGTTTTGCATATCGTTAACGATTTTTTACCTTGTTCTAGATATGCGATCCAGTTGCTCACACCCGCAAACATTCTGGCCAGGATTAATGGACGTGACTTGATCGAGTTGGAGGATGTGGAGGAGGTGTCGAACTTATTCTTTGATGGGAAGGCGTCTGCAAAAATCTTGCAGGCTTCGAACTTGTATGTTCAGTGATGTAATGAGCTTTTTCGGTTACCTGGTGTTGAACCGTCGGGATGCTTGATGCTGTACAAAATATAATAAATATTTAAAAGATAAAAGATTGTGCTTTGCTACGGACCTCTCAATCCAAGCCATTAACAGCTCATGAAAGTTCGCGTCGTGGACAGCTGGAGCGGTGGAACAGTTTCATTGCATCAGAAATGGATCGCTTACACTGGAAATAAGCACAGAAGCAAAGTGCACGTCAAAGTATGGCGTGATCTGACAACCACGTTCGGCGATGAAGTTGAAGTTGCGAGAGCGGCTGATCATCTCTATGGAAATGACGTTTGTACGGTACAGACGGAATCCCCTGTCACAGCAATGAAGTTTGGAACGAGTTTAGAGAGAGGATTCCTTGTCGTCGCGACAAAACGCGACATATCAACGTGGATCATCACAGAAGGCGGGGTAGATCAAGAGGCGCTAATGGTGGAAATAAATAATCTTGTAGAGTGGATCGTATTGGATTCGAAAGAAGAGTGGATTGCGTTTGGTGCGGGTGAGAATGTGAGGGTAGTTGGAATGAACATCGGCAAATCGTTTGTGCTAAGTGGGCACGAGGGGAAAGTCACCGGAGGTGTGTTCGTGGATACAAAATCTGAGTTCCCACTTTTTTTTTCGGTTTCGGAAGATCGGTCGTTCAAAGGTACTTGTGCTGGCTGAAAGACTGACGTGGATATTGAATCTGTTTCGCAAAGTATGGGACATGTCATCGAGGTCGTGTATTCATCATTCACAGATATTTCGCAACATTCTGTTGAGCATTGCCTTTGATGCCACGATTGGTAGGCTGGCTGTGGGATCGGATTCTGGTGATATACACATATTCGACTTCATCGCCAACTCTATGTCAGCAAACAAATCACTACCACGATTCAATATCTCACGTCTTACAAAACTTAACCTGAGGAAGCAATTCCTTAGATACACTGATGATATTGAAGACTGCAGCTCGGAGGATTCCAGTTTTGGGGCACTTACTATGATATATAATCGGCGAAACTTGTCTGTGGGAATGCCATCCGGTATCACCATGATTTCTGGCGATACACTCGAGCCAACGTCTTGGACGCTCTTTGGAGAACATGAATATCCCTTTCCGCCTGAACTCGTCGCATTCCCCGAGATCAATAACGGCTGCTCGTTTGAATTTTCTATATCTGAGAACCCAAGCTCGCTGCTGGCTTGTATTAGTGATGCATTCATCGGAAAGAACTGGATGGTCGAGTTGGTGGAAGAGGTACGAAATCCAAGTCTGGAAAGCAGAAAGGTCAAAGAGCTTGTGAACTCCGTTGTGAATCGGCGGGTGCAAGGAGGATGGGCTCAAAACCATGCTGCTGATACATTAGAAACACTCGAGCAGTTAGGGATCAACGAAGTAAGAAAGCTGACAAAGTTGGGAAAGAACGGCGGGGCACTGCTCGACGAACTTCGCGATCTAGTTCAGGACGATGAAATTGATGAGGAGCAAAAGAATTTATCGATGCGAAAAAGTGAGAGTCATTTAAAGACTGAGTTTCGGTCAGTTGTTAACGGACGGAAGGATGGGAAGGCTCGCGGGATAATCGATCACAAAAATGGAGTCTTAAATATGCCCATAACCTTCAGAAACAGCGTCAAGTCATCCGGCTACGGTGATGGACCAAAAGTACTTCAATTCTTTCAACGGCCCAAGATGAATACAAAGGACAACCAAAAGAAGATACTTCCACTAACTCAAACGAGACTATATCCACTCAATCGACCCATCGACCAGAGTCTCGGAGTCATTGATCGGCACGCCGGAGGTATCTTCTGTGTTCGACATAGTCCGGACGGGGTGTTATTGGCGAGCACATCTAGTGATCGCACAATCCGCATTCGTTCTCGAATCAGCACGAATGGAAGAACCGTGGATATTTACAGGGGACATAATGGGCCGGTTACGAGTATCTCTTGGAGCACGACCACAGCACAAGAGACGCCTACTTTTCTTACATGTTCGCTCGACGGAACAGCACGAATGTGGTCAAAAACTCGGGCGGATCCGATTCTTATCTTCCAACGCAAGAATGCACACATAGAACATGGATGTTTCATGTCCAAGAATGCATATGTTGCGACCACCACTTCGAATGTCCTCCACCTCGATAAATACACACTCCAGTCTCAGCCGCGGAGCTCCGTCAAACCTATGATCAACTACAACCAGTCTAAATCTGTCGCGGGTATTTCATTGGATTGCAAGAGCATAACTTCAGTGGCAACTCCAAATTTGTTTTCAACAAAGCTGGTTTTGGTCGGTGGATCGGATAGAAGCATTAGAATTCTGGATTTCGAAGCAAAGCGCGAGTGTGCCTTGTATACCAATGCCCATAGCCGAAGTGTTGGGGGACTAAGCATCGCCGATTACCTCACGCCGCCTGAGAGCATTGTGAACGTATTTGCAAGCTCGGCCATTGGCGATCCAATCAAAATATGGGATGTGAGGATGAAAAATGCGGTGATGGTGCTGCACGGAACAGTGAACAAACAGGTGAAGAAAAAACAGGAGTTTTCGCCTTGCGGGCGATACCTTGCAGGTGGGTCAGAGGTAAGATGGTTTGAAATAATAATTATTTTATGAAAATCAATGTCAAATCTGATTTTAGGATTACAAGGCATACATCTTCGACCTCCGCAAGGCACAGGTGCTCAGAAAACTGGGAGTAGGGACTGAAGTCCCAGTGTCACTGTCATGGCACCCGTTGAAACCGGTGCTTGTTGTCGGTACCAGCTCCGGATCACTCTATGCTTTCCACTCCACAACAACCGAGCCCGAACCCCACCTACTCGCCCGTCCGCCACCGTCTCTTCCCGTTGCAGCGGAACGCGTCGCATAGCGGTGCACGTGATTTCGGGAACATAAAAAATGCCGAGAATTGCGGGACTAAGACTGGGACTGGGACTGGGATTGGGAGTGGGGAGGGCGATGTATGTGACGCCCGTGCGGGAAAAGTTTGCTGTGTGCGTTACAGCATATTCTCAAGCGATGAGGAGCTTGGAGTCGTCGTCGAGAACTTCGGGTGGGCAGATGCGATGGTATGCTTCGGATCGGCGCCAACGTGGCCAGGCGAAGCAGATGCGAATGTCCGCGCATGGCATTCTTGGTACAGAGAGCTTCTTGGAGTTGCAACCTTTTGAACTAGGACTAAACAAGGAATTTGAATAGATCCGTCTGTTCCAGCACCGCTTGGCTCCTTTCGTGCTTGGGTTAAATACGGAAAGAAACAGTTGGGGTCAACATTGATGTAAGGTCACACATGCTGCAGTTACATAGTCGTAGTCTTAATTTTCCAGTCTAGGTATTCATTTTATTGGGTCTGGAAGAGGAAGGAGCGGCTAGGCCCTGAGCCCAAAAAATGCCTCCAAGATATACAAAAAAGCTACATTGATCTGAACAAAGCGATTGCCAGGTGCGAGCTGCGATCGAGTGAATGACGCAACTTGGTGTTAATTGTTCAAATCATTAACAGGGGTGATATTGACCACATTGCGAGACTTGTGACGCCTAGAGTACAGCAAGTAAGGCATGATTTGATGTGTAGACAAAATTAGTACTGATACGCTAAAGCAGGCATTGCAAGCACAAGTCAAAGCGGCGAAAAAGTCCAATATCCTGGCTGAATGGGAAGGGAAACCAGTCAAAATGATCAAACACGTCCATTACGTACGCGCTGAGGCTCCCAGCAATAGCCACCCAAATGGTGTTATGCCGCTGGAGCAATACACAGTACAAATAACTCTCGAAGTGGTGAGCATTTATTCCCTGCAATCGTGTCAAAAGTAAGTAAAACTATTTCTCTTTACCAGACCAGTGCAACATATATGAATGGGAAGCTTGTCGCAGGCGATCCTGACAAGAAGGAACTGATGAAGGAGTACGTGGTTGTGGAGCGAATGGGGGAGACTGGACCATGGCTGTTTGCGGGCAAAGTTGTCCCAAATGCGCAAACCGAAGAACCAGCTGAATCAACATCAGCCTAAAGCTCGTCGAAAGCATTTCGAAATGATTGTGTATTAGAGCGAATGAATAAGATCGAAAGGTTTAAGGAAATGAAGAGGGCGGTCCAGGAGGTGCTGACGAAGAGGATGACGGGAAGAATGCGCGCTGTGCTTTCCGAAGGCAGGTTTTGCAAACGTGATGGAGGAGCGTGGGCTCACCGCAGTGAGGGCACCGTCGGATGCTTTTGTTGGGCTTGAGCCAAAGTGCATGCCAGCGCAGTTTCTGAATCAACAAGAAAGTCGATCTCTGTGAGCAAATGCAAGAGACCAGAGCTTCTCACAGATAATATACCCGTCGTCTGTATGTACGTTTCTTTTTGGGTACGGCGAAGAGAATAGACGTGATGTCACGGAAGAACGCGTCGAAGCCCAGAGTCCTAGCCAGCGACGGAGCAGCGACACCCGCACCGGCACCGGCACCCGCTGCCGCCCACCGAGCGATCACACCCATTCCCGTTGCCAGAGTTGTTGCTGCCATCACGAGTCTGAAAACGCGTGTCCAAGCCACCCGTGACGAACCCAAAATTGAAAATAGAATAAAAATGTCGAAGCTACCTGGAAATTCGTTCATCAAGAGAGTGCTGCACGTAAGAAGGGTCTCGCGGGTCACGGCGGGTGGAAAGTCGCGCTCGGTATCGGCGCTCGTCGTCGTGGGGAACGGAAATGGTGCCGCTGGTTATGGACAGGGGAGGGGCCTCGAGGCTGCCCAGGCGATTCAGAAGGCTACGGAGCGCGCTTATAAGTCAATGATCGTTATCCCGCGGTACGATAATCGGACGATATTCTCAAACATGGAGCACAACTATAAAGGAGTGCGTTTGATGATGTACGCTGCTCCTCCAGGTAAAGATTTTAGCACAATTCCGTGCTCGGCTGGTTTTGATTTACTCGCTTGCTTGCTTGGTTAGGTTACGGAGTGGTAGCAAACGACAAGATCCACGAGGTGTGTCGATGCGCGGGGATTGCGGATATGTCAGCAAAGGTGTATGGGTCGAGGAATCCGATGAATGTGATCAAAGCGACGTTCGATGCATTCACAAAACAAACGGTTCCACAGCAGATTGCAAAGGCGAGGGGCTGCAAAGTGATGGAAGTAGGGATCTTCAGACCGTGACATTGTCCTAACAGACACAACTACAATAGCAATGGAAACTTCATAGCTCCTCGCGCTGTGTATTAATGTTCTTCGTCGCAATTTTGACAGATATGACGTACACTGCGATGACATCTTTTCGATACACGGGATGCAAGTGGTCATCGTCGATTTTCGAAATCGCAAGACCGTGCTTCTCGAACGCACCAAACAACTTAACATCCGCCCTGGTTGATCTAGATTGATATGCAAAGACACACAACGCCCCTCGGTTCTCCTTCAAAATGATCTCGATTATCCTCACAAGCGGAACAATCAGCGCATCGACCCAAACCACATCGGAGGCGAGAACTACGTCCACGGGCATACTGATTGGTTTGAGATCTGGATCAGTCCAGTCTAGCGGGACGACAGAGACGGAAGAAGCAGCGTGATTGAGAGAAACGATGGTGCGGAGGGAGGGGAGTGCGGCTGGGATGTCGGTGAGTGTAACAGATGCCGCGCCAAGGTTGTGTGCAGCGATGCCAACGACACCTCGCCCCGATCCAAGCTCGAGAACGTGTCTGTTGCGCAAGTCAAGGTCCTTGTATGGGGAGCTCTGATCAGCTGTGATCATGTTTTGGTTGTGGTCCAGAAACTGGGCTAAGACGATGCTCTGTCGAAAGAGAAATTTAAATGTAACAAAAATGATGCACTAGTAGTGCTTACGCAGTCCCAAACCGAGAAAGCAGTCTTCTGCTCGTGGGGGAGTGAATCCACAAGGGAATCATGATCGCCTTCTTCCGCAGAGGCTAGGTAGATTGGTTTTCCTCCGACCATAAAAGGAGTCTCATTTCTGTTCACAGCAGATGGTACGGTCCACCAGAATGCAGGCCACGATGGTCCTGTCAGCAGCAGAACCGGTTTGGAGTTCGGTGGGTCCTGCAGAGCCATTTGTGGCTTTCGTGGCTGAGCGCTGAGCAGATGGCGCGGCTCCTGGCTTAGCGTGGCGCTAGCACCCTGACAGCCCTGGCCAATCAGCGCGCTTCCCTGAGAGCGGCTTCCAAAACACAAATTCGCTGTCAGTCACACGTTCGAACTCGAAGCAACTCTCGTCCACGCACCCATAAGTGACCCAGTACACATCTCCGAGAGCACACAGACCCCCGTTGCAGAGTCAAAGAATCGTGCATTGTTTAGTTGGTAGTTCGCTCGACCGCCTCGTTTCACGTACCGGATCATGGTGGTGAGTGCATTGGTGGAGAAGGTGTTTGAGATATGCTTGTCTAACTTTCTGTTTAACAAGGTTGCTCTTGTTTGAATCATCATCCTCGTTTAGAATTGCCCTCCCTGGTTTAGCTGCTCTTTTTCCTCGCTGTGACATCTGGTCGTTGGCACCGCCGTGCTTGTCGCTTCAGCGCTTTGGATTGTAGTTTTATCAAAGAACTTTGCATTTACCGTGTTTTCGATTGGTTGAGTGGAACTCAAGATGGCCCGTGCGGAGCGTACCCTTGTTGTGAAGGCACTTCCACCTGGAAAGGACCGTGCAGATTTGCTGGATTACATCCGCACAAACTATTCGCAGGGCTTCAAACGCATCGTTTACGACAAGGATGGTAAGTCGAGAGCGCTTCTGCCAAATGTCACCAAACGTGAGATTTCACGTTTAGGTGTTCGGTCACCAGTTCGCTGATAAAAATGCTTTCATCGCACATGAAGGTCGCAGTCTCCTTGTATTTGACGACCCAGAGCACGCTGGTTTTGTTCTGGAAAACATGCGGCTCTCGACTCTTATCAATGCGGACTATGCGCGTGAGGAAGCTCTGTACACTCCGAAACCTCGCCCTGAGGTTGCGCCGAGCCCCGTTGTTCGTGTTTCGCCGTCTAGCACGAACCTTTCACGGGCTGAGCTTGAAAAGTTGATGCGCTGCTACCGCGGACTAGTCAGTTTCGAGTTGCTCGAAGATGACCCCGACGAATTGGCGATTGAAGGCAAATTGAACAAAGCGCCCGGTAGTGGGAGGAAGCGTGGGGATGCTGCGGCTTACGTAATTTTTCGTGACATGTTCCTTGCGGAGCAAGCGCTTGACGATCTTACCGACAAAACCAACGTAGTCGCCAACTTTGCGTTGAAGCCAGAGCGTGTGAAACGTTCTCCGGAGCAGACCTCTCACCGCCTTTCGGTTTCGTCCGGCTCGGGAGCTAAAAGCGGAAACCAGCTGCGTGGATCCGAGCGTAATAATAGCTCTTACAGGATCGACCCCGACAAGGCCACGTGGATTGTGGTTTCGCAGATTCCGGATGATGTTTCCTACAGTACTCTCAAACGCCATTTCCATCGCTTGGACGAGTTTCAGGTAATGTCGTTCCAACACTTCGGGATCCTCGTTGCATTTGCAAGCCCCGAAGCTGCAAAGGACGCTTTGACGAATCTTCAGGAAAATGCAGCTCTCGAAGTTCACCTAGCCGATGCACAGGAACGAGGAGTTTTCAAGTACCCTTCGACTTCGCGTAATTATGCGACAATCCCTGGTTTGACGCTGTACATCCGTTTGCCTACTCACTTGGCACCTCGACGTATGGCAGAGATCCTTCGATCCTACGAAGGTTATGAGGAAGGTCGCCCGATCAAAGACCACATTTTGTGTCGCTTTATTTCGACCGATGCCGCCGAACGTGCGCTCGATGATCTTGAACGCTACACTGATTTGTACGTGGACTTCTCGTCGAAACCTTTGCTCGGTGCGCGTGGTGGAGAGGAGGACTCGACCTCAGTTCGCTCTGCAGGATCTTCAAACTTTCCTTCCGCAGCAGCGGCAATCCGTAACCGGCGTGAAAGCGCAAGCTCGGCGCAAAGCCCGGCAACTGTCGACCGCCCTGGCTCCGCAGCTGGCTCTCCGCTCCCTGTTGGTGTTCTGCAAAGTGGGCAAGGTCCGTGGGCAATTTTCGTACCCAATATCGGCGCCTTTGTTTTCAACCTCCAATACTACTTCTCTTCCCTCAACGGCTTCGAGCGATTTGCTGTCTTCGATGAGGGTTGCTACGTGTGGTTCCGTTCTCGCGACGCTGCTACCCGCGCTGCAGCTGCCGTTGAGGCCGAACATGCTCCTCACCTCACAGCCATGGTCATCGAGAAGAACAAGCCTCGCGAGAGGATGCTTGGCGCACACGCGGTGAATGAACACCAGACCGCATCATTGTTCATCAGGAATGTTCCGGGGCTCCCGCGGGAGCACCTTGCGCTTATCGTGGAGAGCTTCCCGAACTTTGTGACGTTCAGGGGGCTGAAGGACTATATCATTGTGGATTACGCTGACGTTGAGAGTGCGAGAGCGACACTGAGCGTTCTGAGAGCGACAAGCAACATCCGTGTGGACTACTCCAACAAGAGCGCTAGGAGTATGGAGCAGCAAATGCTCCTGCAGGCGCAGAAAGAGGGCCGACCCGGGAGTAGATTGGATGGGGAAGATGATCGTTGGGAGACTGGGAGCAACAGGAGCGATGGGAGTCAGAGGAGCAAAGGGAGCGGGGGAGAAAAAGCCAAAACGATCTACGTCACGAACTTGGGATCGAAGGACAAGGTACGGACGAGATATTTGATTTAAATTCGGTTCTCATCTTGCAGTCTAGGCGGATATTATCTCATGGGTTCAAAACCTTCCTGGTTTCATTCGTTGCCAATTTGGCCAAGCGAACTTCCGTGTTGTCATGGACTCCGCAGACAGTGCGCGTGAGGCAGTGAACCGAATCCGATTTCTCTCGCGGTCAATGAAAGCGACATACGCACGAAAGCATCCTGAAACCAAGCATATCGAGGAACTGGGGGAGCCCTCCAAAGTACTTTGGACTTCTACACTCTACTGGAACGAGGGCGAGTTCACCAAGTTCCTGAAAACTCAAGAAGGTTTTGAGCGTCTGGTGTACGACAGCGCGCACAGTTGGGTGCATTTTAAGGACGTTGAGAGCGCACGGAAGGCACTGATGTTTTTGAACGGCTACACAAACTTGTACAGTGTCTTCTCGAGCAAGAAGTTCGATGGAGGTCGAGGTGCTTCAGCTCCAGTTGTGGATGAACTTCAACAGCAGCAACAGTTGCAGTTGATTCAGCAACAGCAAGCACAGATGTACTTGCAACAGAGCACGCATTTGGCTCAGAACCAACATGCTTGGGAAGCAAGTGGTGGTGCGAAAAGGACAGTGTACAATGCGAACACACCTGCGTTCGTCCCAGCTAATACGGGTTCCTCTCCATCTGGTTCAAGACCAGTCACACCTACAGTACACCAAGCTTCACAGCTGCCAACTGTCGTCGCGCCGACACCGATGTTGGCCGCTCCTGCTATGCAGCGTGGAAGCTCGTCAGCTACAACGCATTCCAACCGCAACTCGAGTCTCTTCGATGAAGAGTCCGCGGTGCACGTGGCACGTCTAGGAGCAAGTCCCGGCGCAGAGCACTTCCCGGTGCAACGCAAAGGACAACAGCCCGTCGGTACACGCATCAAGAGCAACGTCGTGATGGTTCGGAACTCGAGCGTTCAAAATGTTGATGAGCTCAAGAGGATTCTTGCGGAAGTTAAAGGGTTCGAAGACGTGCATGTGGAGAAGGGAGTGATGGGATGGCTTGTGTACGTACGCTTTGGTGAACTTGTTACTGCGACCGAGTTTTACCACAGCTATGAGGTGAGTGTCAAATTCATTCAATTACGTCTCCGAACGTTCACTGATGCGAACCTTCTCTTAGATGAGAGAGGTGCTTGGAATGGGTTACGGCGGTGTGAGCTTCCAGTACCGCGGCAGGGGTGAAGTTCCTGCGGCTTGGGAAAACCTCGTAGTCGTTGAATTAGAAACGGAGGTGTCTCCAATTGAGCCAGTGATGTCTCGGGTTGACGCCGTGGCTCCTCCGATTGATGAAGACGAAGAAGAGGAAGGTGAAATTCTCGATGAAGATGACAATCTCCCTGAAGTCGACGCGGATCATGACAACGACGTCGAGGAGGAGGACGACGTAGGGGAGCAAGCGGGTGCGTCTGTTGACCCTTGGGCATTACCACCAACTACTTCACGAGCGGATGCAATCGGTGAATCCAGTGCAGGAGAAGACTGGGGTGGTGCAACTAATTGGGCTGCTTCTGGTGGTGTGAATACCGGAGAAGACTGGGGTACTTATGGTGAAGACCGTGCTGGCGCCGCTGCTGCGGAGCCGGAGAGCGCAGATCAAGAATGGCCTATTAAACCAGTAAGTGGGAAAGGTCCGGCCTGGAGCGATAGCTAATAGTTGTTTGACAGAGTCGGTCAGCGACAGAACAAGTAGTGGAGGGAGTGGCCGTCTTACCTCCGTCGCAAAGTGCTGTTCCGGTTCGAGTTGGAGAAGACGGGACACATTATTACCCGCTCTCCAACCATACACAGCTTGTGGAGGTTGATGCACCCACGCCAACCTACGAGCGTTCGGCCTACCTCCCTGTCGAACCACCCACGATAGCAGCGGCTCCAAAACCGATAACCCCTGTGGGCAACCCTGTCGCTGCTGACGATATGGCGTCGAAGCTCGAGCGGCTTATGAAGGAGAACAGCAACTTGCGCTCCCAGCTCAGTAAAGTAAACGCGCGGATTGAGCGCGTCGAGAGCGAGGTGGATCGCGTTCTTGGAGGGCGACTCTCAGGTGCGGTCGGCGAGGTGACCGCGAAGGGGATGTTGGAAGCTGCTGATCAAATGGCTAGCGTTGAAGATCCTTGGGGCAGCGGAAGCGAGAAGGACGGCGGCGTTGAGGAGAAAGTGGGGAGGATCGGGACGCTGGTCCTGTGGCTCGCTAAGGAGGTACTGAAGTTGCGCGAGTCTGGGACGCCAAAGAAGCCGACGGCGGCTGTCAATGGCAAGGTGCAAAACGCTGATGTGAATGGTCATGCCGAGGGGAAGGTAGATGCGCAGAAAAATGTCGAAAAGGCAGTGGTTGACCCTTTGGTGCCGTACGTCATTCCGGAGAAAGTTGAGGCTACGATTAGCAAGCAGATCGACACTAGATCTACTGAAGTTGATGCAACCGCAGAGAAATCCAACGGCGAAGGCACGCGCTCATATTCTCAGGAGGCAATCCGACGTCGTGAGAGCACAAATAGCAGCAGTCGTCTTACCGCGTCCGATAAGATTGACCATGATAATGGGAGTAAACTGTCACGACGATTGACAGTTGCAACTTCAGACCCGTCAAAACGCAAAGCCAAGAAAGGCTCACTCGCTGCTACAAGTTCTGGAGAGACTGTGTCTGAGCCACCTTCTCCGACAGATTCAATCTCAAGCGCGAAGAGCTTGAGGTTCCTGTCAGGAGCTGTTGTGGCGGCTACAATTGGAATGGGCTTGCTCTATGTTGGGAAGCAGTTCTTGAAGGGTTAGTTTCGAAGAACGTTTGAACATTTTGACAAAGGACCATAATGTTGTTGTGGTTCTATTATGGAAGCTTCCTTTCTTATCCATAAATTTCTATTTTCTACTTCCCTGTTTCACCGGCAATTTCTTTTTCCCCCGCTGTTATTGATCTCTTATTTCTTATTGCTATATTGTGCCAGTCCACTGCTCAGCTCTATATTAGCATGGCACAGGGCAATCTTCTTTAACGTTCATTTGTTATGTTCACATTTTCCACATTATCCCCCGAGTTTGACTCCTCACTGCGTTACATGTTGGGAAGCAGTTCTGCTTCCCGTCATCACCTTTACATTCCCAAATCATCCAACGTGATTTGTGCAATCTTCATTTGGATTGCGCAGTAATGAATGATCTTTCGTTGTCAACACATTTAGTACGCCTAAAGCACAGGAGTTAGTAAACAAAGCTTGTTGCTTGAAACTCTACTTCGTTATCCGCCACAGAGGGCAACAATTACTAGGCCAACATCGCGGACACCCAAAGCCACCCCTGGTCCACTGGTTGCAATCTTTACACGAGACAGATCCTCAGCTGCAGCCTCTTCTTGCATGACTAGTGGCTTCAATCGTAACCAGCTAACAAGCTCTTCTGTCCTTCCAGTTTCCGTGATTTGGCTGCTGTGATATTTGCATGGGTTTTGATGACTAATTCGGCAAGGGTTTTGATGACCAATTCTGCAAATGGCAGTTCCATGTCCCTGTCAACTACATTAAGATGACCACGTAACCGATGAATGATCAAGCTTAACAAAGACGTTAGATAGTTGCTTTGATGGAGTGATGGGCGAATCGTTGGTGGTGGGAGACAAGAAACTTAGAAGCACGCATGATCGGGCAGGATCAGATTGCATGCATAAATTGCTTGTGTAGGATAGGTCCAAAACAACGTGTTTAGTGCCAACCAAGGGCTTGCCGAGCCACAAGATTAAAGAAGAGCAGCTAAGTATAATCAATCCGCATTTCATTTTCATCACAGCCATTGATATCTCCAACAAGGACAGCGTGGCACGAGGTTGCTCAGTCAGTGAAAGCAACTCATACTTGCGTGCTGTCCAACGAGTCCACCTGCACCCAAACCCAGCGTTAATTTAGAGAACTTCAAAGCGAGCGGCACAGGAGCTAACCCTTCAAATTGAACGCGCTCGTAGCACAGGAACTCCACGTCCCACACACGTGAGAAGGTGCAGAGGGTCACGTATTAACGTTGCTTACAATGTGACCACTTTCTGAATCACATCAGAAGCAAGCAGACTGAAGGGTGTAACGTGGCGTCCAACTTAACGGTGTGGCGGTTGTACAAGTTTATACCAGAGACACTGTTGGGACGGGATAATGGGGGATGGTGCATGTTTAACTAAACAATCTGGGTTTGTTCTATGTACTGATTCTTTTACACACGTGCTGAGGTTTCTCATTTACATTCAGTCTGGCGCACGGTGCCGATGCGTCGTCACTACAGGTTCCGTGTGCGCACAAAATCTTTTTTTTTTTTGAACTTCATAATATGTATTTATTGTCCAACCAATACATATCACCCGCTGGTGCAAAATCCAAATACAAGTGTAAAAATACACGTAAATTGGCAGCACATGGGGAGCCGTGCGAGCTGTAGGAAAGTAAAATGTTTCAAAACACTAAGGCATATCCAAATCAACAAAAGCAGACAAGATACAATCAGGAGCTGGAGACAAAACTAACTCATAACCAAGACAGTTTGACCAAATGCGGTTAAGTGCACGAAGAACAAGAACCTACTGGGAAAAAGCAGGGGAAGGATAAAAAGACTGTGGTGAAAGCATATCAATTGCAATGTCAAGAGGTAGGCGGGGATCGTCAGGCGGGCCTAAATCAAAACTAGCAGACAAACTAGCACGCAAATGTAGACACACAGAGACATGGGCACGCGACACTACAGGGCCATCATGACAGTTCCTACAATAAGGTCAGGGGTTTGGAAACAGGCGGCCAAGGCGATATAGCAGGAACAAACGAAGACATACTGTTGGGAGATGTTGGTGTGGGGGTAGCAACAAAGGGTGGCGAAGTTTCAAATTGCGGACAGGGGCAAACGAAACTGCAATTGGTCCATTATGCGCAACAGCTAAAGACTGAAAATGCAACATCAACGGATGAAGTGGGGGGCACAACAGGCATAGGAACAATGAGATCATTGTGACAAGCGGAAAAATAAGGAGATGAACCATAACCGACTGGAGATTACCGATAGAATTGCAACACAGCAGCTGGTAACAGAGGGCTGGAATCACTAGACCAGCGAGCAAACATACGTGCCTGAAGGTACTTCAGCCTGAACTCAAAAGTAGGAATTTGTGCTAACAGCAACAAACCAACACGCGAAGTGGTATGGGCTAGCGAAAACAGACGACACAGTGCATGATAACAAAAACGCTCGAGTACCTGAAGCTGAGCAGTGGAAGGCCAAATAAGTGCTAAACAAACTCAAGTGAAGGTCCAATAAAAGACAAAAACAACAACCTGGCAACACGAGGAGCAGACCCACCAAAGTACGAGACATAAGGTGCAAAAAGATACAATGAGGCACGAGCTTTCTCTAAGCGATGATCAATAGTTGCAGCAAGATCGAACCTTTCAATAGTAAAATAGTGACCAAGGTATCTAAATGAAACCTCTACAGGGAGGGCAGAGCCATGAAGCTTCAAGGGGGTGGGTAACCGTTGAGAAGATAACACAGTACACTTTGAAGGTGAAAACACGAAATGAGAAGCTAAAGCAAAATCTTCACAAATTTTCAATGCACGTTGGGCTTGCTCAGGGGTGGCAGAAAACAAAGCTATGTCATCAGCAAAAAACAACGAATTGAAAACAGGAGTGTTATAAGAAAACCTAGCAAGATGAGAGGATTCACGACGAAGGAGCTGTGCTAAAGGATTGATGAAAACTGAGTACAAGAACGGAGACAAAACAGAACCTTGAAAAAGACCTCGTGGAAGCGAAAACAAATCAGAAGAATAATTCTCTATAACAACCTGAGAAGAACAACGATCAAACATACTCATCAAAACAGAGATCAAACGGTTTGGAATTCTGGGAAATTGACGAAGACGTTCCCACAAAAGAGGGCTATGCACAGTATCATACGCTGCTTTAATATCTAAGAAAGTAACACAATAAGGCAGAGCAGTGCGGGAAGCCCGTCGAAGGGTAGCATCTAATGCAAAAACACACTCAACACCTGAACGATTGGCCTGGAAACCAGCTTGGGCGGGATCAAGTTTACCAACATGAGCTACAAGCATAGGAAGCAGGGTACGCTCAAAGATTTTTCTATCACCATTGGTTAAAGTAATGGGCGGTACTGACTAATATCACCAATGGAACCCTTATTCTTCCAAACAGGTAACAACAAGCCAGCATTCCAGGCAGAGGGCGACAAACCTGAACAGAAAATAGCGTTTGAAAGTTGAACAAAAAGGATAGCAACATCAGAAGCTAACGGCTTAAATAACTCAGCTGGAACATGGTTTGGGCCAGGAGCAGAGTTGTTTGGGGAAGAACGAATAGCACAAACAAAGTCACTAACACTAAGGATCGGCGGGTTTTAGGGTCTTTCAAGTCGGGTCCGGGTCCATTGACCAAATGTACCCGACCCGAGTGCCGGGTTTTCATGGAAAATTTTCGGGTCGGATCCGGGTCGGGTATCGGGTCCAGTAGGAAAACCTAAAGTCAGACCCGAGTAAAACCCTAACAGTTATTCCAAGCCGGAATGTTAATAACATTCGGACGGACCGTCCGACGCGAATTTATTAAATGCGGACGGACCGTCCACCTCGAATTTATCAGCCACGGACGGACCGTCCAACGCGTTTTTATTAGCCACGGACGGACCGTCCAACGCGTTTTTATTTGGCGCGGATGGACCGTCCAACCCATTTTTATTAACCATGGACGGACCTTCCAGATGCAATTTATTCTGCTTCAACTGTAATTCATGCTATCTCAATCTCTCTTGTAGGTGGATTTTTCACTAAGTCTTTTCATTTCATGGGTTAGGCGATGATGCTGTTGGGAGAGACTCCTTTGATTTCGTGGGCTAGAGCATGCTACTGGTGTAGAGAACTGATTCTTTGTATTTGTTTGTCCAAAATCTCCACCAACCATACACCTTGATAACAAGCTTCTCTGCCACCCCGGGGGTTATCAGGGCAAGACCTGGCCACAGGGTCTTCCTGCTATAGATAGTGGATCTCAACTTCCTCTCCAGCCATACCACAGCTTCTACCGCTGCTATTAGTGCAACTTCCACTCTCGTCAAAGCTAGTCAACAATCTGAAGTATGCTCTCACACGGTACAGTATACACTAGGTGCTCATGGTCCTACCGTTAGATGCAATCTAGCAGCAGTGATGTTTCTGCAATGGACTGCAATGAGTTTGTTCAACCAGGTATCACTGAAACCACTCCTAAATCTGCCCCTGGTGAGCTTCTCACTACATGTGAACATACCCAATCTCGACCTTTCTCACTAAAGGGCTCATGTTTTTTGAGTAGCCGGGCCAATCTCGATCATGTCCATGTTAGACCAGCTGAGCAACCGCATCAAGGAACCCAGGATGGAGTGGATCACCAGGGAAGATGGCATGCTCGTGTGCACGCTTTGCACTGGCAAGGACCACAGGGAATACAAGGAGAGAGATGCTTTGAGGAAGCATTGTCGAGCTTCCCATCCCGCCAAGGAAGGGTTGGGCACCAATCCTAGAGTTCATACAGAGGAGTTCCTACGCGACGCGTTCGAGGTTGCGGGCCTCCCGGCTGCTGGCCAAGAAGGGGTTGACATGGTTCTTCGCATTCTGCAAGGCACTGTCAAGAGAGATAAGAACAGCCTCAACAATGACAGTTACGAAGAGGACCTCGCCAACGTACGTGTAGCACCCCTTCACAATGAGAACCCTGTGAACAACCCTCTGATTCAGAGCGCCATAGCTACAGGAAACCTTAGGCGTAAGCTTCCTTCATCAGGACTGCTGAAAGCATCTCACCTCTATCATTTCCTATCCTCCAGGCATAGCCTTGGATTTCTTCATAGCAGAAGAGTTTGGTGTGCTGGTTTGTATCAGCTGTGGCATTCTCGTGGACGCGTCTTCATGCGGGGCCCATGTCCAAAAGTACCACAGTCAGGTCGACAGGAGCACCCGCCTGATTGCTTCAAGAGCACTTTTGAATCTAAACGTGGTTAACCAGCTTACACCGCTGTGGAACAACAAGGTCATTCTGGAGCGTATAGACAGAGACAACAACAAGCTTGCCTCATTTACCCCAATCCCAGGAGTCTGTGTACAGGATGGTTTTCAGTGCCGAGGCTGCGGCTATATGTGTGGCACCTTATCTACCTTTCAAAAGCATTGTTGCAAGTCCAATCCAGCAGCAAGAGGTACCTCTCCAAAGCAGGTCAAAGTCCAGAGTATTGTCATGCCGTACTATGGACTTCACGGTTACTGGGTCGTGCAAATGGCTCCTCTGGCACCCTATTCCCTGCCTTGAAGCTATCTGAAGAGCTTCCTCCCTGGATTCTTGGTTGCGACTTTCACCATGTGGATCCTAGGCACAGGAGCGGCCAAAAGATCAACGAGCGCATCACGTGGAAAGATGTTGTCGGGGAACAAAACCAGGACATTGGCCCGGGGTTCAACCGCAAGGAGCTGGGGAAGACTATGGTTGCCTACCACAAGGCACTGCAATCACGGATCATGCGAATGCCCTTCATGGTCAGGCAGGAAATCATGAAGCCCAGGTTTGATCAGGAGCAGCAAGTCAACGAGAAGCAGAAATTCCGACAGCTTCGGGACGCAACACTGTCACGCTATGCACAGACATGGACCTGTGTTCTGTGGCTGACGATCTTGGTGTGGAAGCGCATTATAGAGACACCCTTTGTGCAGATCAGCAGCTCATTGGGAGCATCTTTGGAGCAGTTTGCAAGAATGTTGAAGCAGAAGGTTGGAAACTCTGGACCTGAAGAACCAACAGGAATACCACTGTTTGATCCAGTAGGGGATCAGGGGCTAGACGTGGCACAGCTGCTGTCTGGCGACACCAATCATGAGGACGAGGTGGACTCTGAAGAAAGCTCCAGTGAGTCAGGCGACGAGGATCAGGAAAGTCCGGTGGGGCCAACACATCTTCTCCCTGTTGGATCTGCGGCAGAGACAGGAGAAGAACTTTTTGCAGCTCTGCTTGCTGTTACAGAGTCTCTCTTCCAAGCAGAAACTGTCATATCAACCATCCCCGAAAAGGTGTTCAACAATCCCCTTTTCACCTGGTGGGTGATTGATTCGAGAGATGTGCTGGGGGCCTGGAGACCTGCCAACAGCGTGTCCAGAACCGGAGCTGCATTACTCAGATGGGCGTATGTCACAGGTCTGCACCGGTTTTGGCAGGATTGCAAAGTAACCGGAAGTGTGGAGCCAGAACGTTTAATGCAGATTGGACACTTTACCTCTCGCTTCAATAGGCACACAATGTCAGGGAGGATCGGGGTAACGTTAGCTTGGATCAAAAAGGTTGCCAGCCAGACAATTGCCACCAATCGCATGCAGTTTGACTCCCAGGCATGTGCGTACCTGCTGGCGAAGGATACATACTTCAATATGACCACCATAGGGCATGCTTACAGTACCTTAATCAGGGACCTCAGTCTACTCATGAAGAAGATCGCTTATCCTCTCCAGCCAGATCAAGAGACATGGTTAACTCTATCGTGGCTCATAGAAAATGCTCCCGATGTTACATGTGAGACAGCGTCAGACTATGAGTGGGCGCAACACACAACTCTCTCCAGTACGCACCTGCAGCCAGCTTTGGGAGGCATATTGGCATCCTGGGTTAGAAATATTGGGCCAGTGACGGATCACCATGATCTCTGGCAGCAGCATGGACAGCTGCTGGAATGGAACAAGAAGATTGCAGCAGCGGTTCTGCTTGGATGTGGAGCCCCGCCTCGTCTCACGGACCTAGTTGCTCAGAATGCAGTCAATTCTTCTGCAGTTCCTCGCTCTGTTTATCATAAGAATGATCGTCTGGTGCTGGTGAGCTACCGGTGCAAGACAGAACAGATAAAGGAGGAGCGGACAGTGGTTCCGCGCTTTGTTCCAAGGTCACTGGAGAGGCTGCTCATCTTCCACCTCTTTATAGTGCGGAGGTTGCTGTTCAGTACATTCAAGTGGGTGCAGAAAAAGACATTCCCCGAAGAATGTAGGCGATCCTTGTTCCTGGGAAAGAACGGGACATTGGAATGTTCAGATTTGTCTACTACCCTCACAGAGACTTTCCAGAGCATTCTTGGGGTGCGCGTGACATATGCCGAGTACCGTAGATTTGCGAGCAACTTTTCCCAGATTGACTCCCGACTAATGCCTGCACAAGTAAGCACGTTGCTAAGGAAAGGGGACATGGCGAACCTTGGAGAGGGCCATTCGTCACACACAGCAGAGGCAATCTACAACCGAACAGGTTCAAGCATCCCTCAGCTTCTGGATGTAGTTGCAGCGGAGCGGCTGAGGATATGTGAGCACTGGTTCCAACGTTGCGGGATAGCAGATCAGGAACACGAGCAACTGGTCCCAGCAGTGACATCTCCAGAGGCAGTTCTCCGATCAGGGGACAGGTCCAATGTATCTGAGACAGTAAGAGATACGGCAAAGGTATCAGAGACGGAGACTGTGTTGGGGACCCTGACTGTGTCGGAGGTGTTGGAGACGGTGAATGTCCATGCCACATTCCGTGAAGATTTCCTAGCGAGTGGGGAGGATGCAGCAAGGGCAAATACTGTTCTGCAAGCCACGGAGCTACTTCGTACTTTTACTGGAAACCGATATGCACACTTCAGATCAGATTCCATCAGAGAGGCCATCTGCAAGAGTGAAAAACATACTCTACTGGTGTCACCAACTGGGTCTGGAAAGACCGTGGTACCGGCCATCCTGGCAGCGTTGAACACAGCAGTTCTGCATGTGCTGATATCTCCCCTACGAGCTGTTGCAGCGGAGATCAGAAAGCGACTGGAAGAGCTGCGGATTCCTTGTTACCTGTGGAGTGAAGTGAAAGCCCACAAGAACAAGCTGAACGCAATAGCTGGTCATCCGGGGCTACTGCTATGTCAAGTAGAGCAACTTGACAATCCCGGCCTGCTTTCCACAGAATTGGTCCAAATATGGGAGAACGGGAGGCTGGGGACAGTGATACTGGACGAATGTCATATTCTCCTCACCCAACGTCACTTCCGTGAGGCCATGACCAACGTCAGGGAATTTGTACACAAGTCAAAGTATGCTAGTCGACCACTCGGAAGTTGTCGCTTTTTGTATATGACAGCCACCATGCCTGTAGTTCTCCAGTCCGCATTCGAGCAACAGGTTGGCCTGGGCCGTGGAGAGCTGAGCGTTTGCAGGTCTCCGACCGACCGTCCCAAGTTGGCATATTTTGTTAAGAGTTGGCCATTAGCGGAAGTGTGCGAGTATGTACGGGCCACATGCCAGCGCACCATCATATATATTGCCAACGAAGAACAACAGGCTCAGATCAAGAGTTTGCTTCTGGGAGGACCCAGCGCCAAAGAAGCAGTTCCGACAAACATGCACCCGTGCTGTCATCATCGATCGAAAATGTCAGAACTGGACAGAAATGTGGATCTGTGTCGATGGCTAGGCTGGGAAGGCCTAGATCAGGGGCGCGACCCTATTGCTGCAATGGCGGACATGTCAAGGGTGATGATAGCAACCAGTGGTTTGGGTGCAGCTCTGAATGTGGACGACGTTGGCCTTGTAGTTATTGTCAGTTGCTCTGGGATGATGGAGCTCAGTCAGATGGGGGGGAGGGCTGCAAGAAACGGTTCAGTTGGCATTGAGATCCTCATTCGGAATGAGGGGTTTATGCATGTACGCACCGAAGAAGAACTATCTCCCGACCGAGCTGCACTACTGGAGTACATGCAAACCAGTTCATGCTTGCGCAGAGCAAAGATCACATTCTTGGACGGAAACCCCAATGCACCCGAGTGTCGCAATTCCTGTGCGAAGCTGTGCGGAAACTGTGGCGGACAGTCCAACCTTTACCTAAAATTGGGGCAGCAACAGGAGACTCCACCTGGTCAGCAATACAGCGGTACCCTCTTTAGCAGCACATCCTCCACAACCACCTCTACGCAATCGGACGTATCGCGCGTTCCAGAAACTCCGAGGATCATCAGGACACAAACTCCAAACTACTGGGACTCACCTACTCCACTATATGGGCCTCCTGGTGCAACGCAGCCTTT
Organism: Cladochytrium replicatum; assembly: GCA_025526935.1. Lineage (NCBI taxonomy): Eukaryota > Fungi > Chytridiomycota > Chytridiomycetes > Cladochytriales > Cladochytriaceae > Cladochytrium > Cladochytrium replicatum. The sequence goes on from JAHLKD010000093.1 coordinate 209,036, forward strand.
AGGGACTTATCACGAAAGACCCTTCCTGATCAAACCCATACCTAATAGGGGGCACATATCTCCAGGTAAGTGTTAGTTGAAAAGACAATAAGTTAACCACTAAGGGTTATTGGCAAAATTTGCACTCAGACTCATTCTCGGGACATCATTTTGGCAAACAACGGTCATCTTCCAGCTCATACACCTTGAAGAACCAGAAGGATTATGAAGAGAGTCCATCTTCTAGCTCATACACCATGAAGAACCAGATGGATTATGAAGAGAATCCATCTGGTCTGTCTCTGAAAAGGCCAAAGGTTTGGATCCCCGTTTTGACATGTATGTTATACTTCGCCTGATCATCTTTCAAGTAGTTGCTTCAGCACTCCTCTGTTAAGTCAGATTGGTCTTGGTCACACCCGGAGGATGGTTCAGTTCAGTGGCTTCCAGCGGATGTTGGGAGCACCCAGTCAAAGTGGAGGACCTTTACTACAGAACACAAACCTAATGATTTCCAGGTAGATATGGGTTTGTCACTGTCACAGCAAAATCCACACCCTAAGGTCTTTCGGCCATCTGCAAACCCATTACCTGCTGTCTCCACAGCTTCAGTCATCCCACACCTTAAGAGAGACTTCACAGCTCTATACCATAGCATCTTCAACCGTAGTAGGTGTATTGTGTGTGAGACTTTCCAAGGTTTCCCCTGTGGTTGCCAGAATGCGGTGCAGACTGTTGCAAGTTCCTCAGCAACACGGCGTGACCATCGTTGCTGGGTCTGCGGAGAACCGGGACATCGTCGGTCTGACTGTGCTGCAAAGAAGGCGTTAGACAACTTCGCAAAATTCCGACCTAACCAGTTATGCATCTACTGTCTCCTTCGGCGGACACAACAGCATCATTCCTCAAACGAACCGTTCTGCACCACGGACAATAAACGAGCCGCTCTTCACTGCTATTGTCGTCTCCACTACGAAAGCGCCAAGAGTAATGACGTTTCGTCCTGGCTGAAGCGGAGATATAGGAGTCAAGAGGTAGTAGATGCTTTGAGGCAGTTAGACAGTTGGGTTGAGTGGGGTATCCAGACCTACAGTATTCACGATTTTAGCAACAACTTCAACATAGCTGGTGGGAATATATGTCGGGCACTTGTTCTGGTGTTCGATATACTTCTTTCAGAGGAGGGCTGTTAGATTGTTATCTGTGGCAATGTAGAATTTCAACAAAATCGTAATTTACCCTGTGGCGATCTATGTCAATAACAAGCTTAGAATAGAGGAGGATCAGGTTAGATATAGACAGCTGTATTTAATGACCAAGCAAATTGTCCACGATATTTAACTGCCTCCACAACTAAGTGTTTTCTTCTGTGTTTAAAAAGACACCTTTGTGCATTTTGAATACAAGGCACACCCGGAATTCGCGTGGGCTAGTTCCCCACTTCTCCAGCATATGTTCAAGGGCGCATGATCTGATGAAAAGAATGTCACCACTCTTGAAAGGAATCTTAACTCCGAGATCAGGAAGCACGGTCCTCCCACCCTTGAATCTGCCAAAGCACACCATCGCACACCAACCATCTGGAATGTCCTTGAGATCCCAGTGTCGGACTATCCATTGATTGAGAACAACCACAAGCATTGCAAAAGTCTTGTTCGTATGGTTGTCCCAGAGTAATTTGCCGCTAGGGTTCAGCCTCCCCATCGCCGCACTGTACCGCCCCGCCATATCTGGGTCAAGGCGCCTGAATAATGCCTGGACAGTCTCAGCGAGGTCAAGAATATGTTGGTGGCGTAAGAACTCAACAACCGCATCTGTTTTTCCGCTGCTGCCGGGGAATGTTTCAGCGGAGGTACCGATGTCACCTCCAGGGGCACCTCCCGTTGGCTGCCACACACCAAGGTGGTAAACGCCGTTGTGAGTGGGCTGCAGATCCCAATTGACATGCCGATTGTCCTTTGCTGACTTAACAGGCGGATATTTTTCCACGAACTTTTCAACGGTGCTGGTGATTCCCGGTGCCAGAGCAGAAACAGCGTTCGGAACCCAAAAGAACAATCTACGGCCCGTGCAGTCGACACCCTGAAGAGGCGCAAGCGGTCGGTGATCCCCCATCCGCGACGTGACATCAATGTAGTCCTCTGCCTCCTTAAGGTCGAGCAAATACGCCTCTTCCGCTGTGAGTTGTGGTTTCAGGTGTGTGTTGGGTTGTCTGGCTGCAGGTCTAGAAGCGAGGTCCTGCAGCTTGACCCGGAAGCGCAATTCCAGGGTTCTCTCACGTACATCCTTCAGAAGAGCATCTCGCCGCTCAACAGATAGGTCAGTTGCCGAGGGGATACTGAAGAAGAGTCGTTGTGCAGGGGTCAGTTCCGGGGTAACAACATCAATCTGAGTAAATGCAAAAACAGTTAATAGGGGGACATACTGAAAGTATGTTCCATACAGAGGTACTCGGGGCTGCAAGCACTGCCTGGGGTATCGCTGGAACGACGTTGTCCGCTGCAAGTTTATGTGCAAGGTGCTCAAACTTGGATCGACAGGAAGCCTGCGCATATTCATGAAGTCAACATGTCAGTACCACTCCTTGGACGGCTTAAGTCTGCCGGGGGTACCTTTTTTGAGTACTTTATGTTTCCCAACTCCCAGGCACGTTGAAAATTGAAACTTTCCTGCTTGTCAAAAATAGAGATGGGTTTCATGACAGAATGATTAGAAAAAAGCCCATACCGAAGGTACCGAAGGTTTTCGTGTTTGAAACGCTAGGGAACTTGGGACTGCTTGGTGTCCCATCTCTGCCGGTGACCCAGACGCATGCTGATAGGTAGGAGAATCAGCAGCACAGGAAGCACCAATTTCCGAACCCAAGTGTTCCAAGACAGTAACCCCCTCCATATCAATCGCTTGTGTCTGAAAAACAGTGTTGGTAATGGTCCCATACGAAAGGAAAAATCATATTAACCCTTTCACTGGATTGCTCCATGCGGACGTTCAGAAACCCTGCATCCAACCAACGGGTGGAAGTACGATAACGCTGTTTGAGCTCATTCACAAACTCTGTGCCATATCCCGGCAGGGTGACGAGACTGCGCAGAAGGGGTTTGTTGAGATGATGCAACCCATTCCATCCCACCCCAGAAACAACAGTGGCTGTGTAGTAGCCACGTTTGACAATGTCCAGGAACGTTTTCAAAAGTGTCTTTGGATTGCGAAAGACCTTCACATCTTCCAGGGCAACACCGGCAGCCTCATGACCGTGGGACACCACTTTGGTTGAAATTTCTTCCAGCGTGGAGACGATCGGGCTGTTACGGCGAAATTCTCTCCACTGAGAGGCGTCATAGGGATTCGGAAAGGCTCCACCTTCTCCATTGAATGCGTATTCCAGGGTATCCACTCCGGACCTGGCGAATTCGAGGTAACACCTTATGCAATGAACCAGGGATAGGCAGTGGAGTTCATCTGACAGTTTTGCATATCGACGCTCCCACAACACGCTGGATAACAGCAACTGTTGGTTACTTGCTCCTGGGAACAAAACCTGCCGAGAGTATCAAGGTCGAACTTCAAAATCAAGATCAAGGTACGCTGAGATACCTGCTGACCATCCGGAGACATCATAGCGGAAATTTCTGTCAAGGCAGCATCAGACTCAATGTCACTAACTGATACCTCTGCTAAAGTCTCCAAAGCCAGCTTGATCCTCTCTAGGTCCAGGGCATACTTCCATGCCTTAGAACTAACCCGGTCTGCAGTTTTGGCCTGACGTCTCCACAGTGACAGGTCCTCATTCCATTGCGGTTTTTCTTGCCCCCGGTTTTGCCAGTTAGAAAGCAGTGAATCATGATCAGGGTCTGGGATTGACACAACCTTCTTTTTCTTCAGTCTACGAGAGGTGCGTCTGGCGTTCATCCTCCTTTTCTTAGGCACGGCGGCTGCGCTGGGTGGGTTAGACATTTCCACTTCATTGTCTGACATCATGATTGGTTCACTTGCGTCGTCGCTGGTGTAACCCATTTCCACTTCGTTGTCAGCCTGCATTATAAATTCACTAGTGTCGTCGCTGCCACCCTCCTTTCCTCCAGGATGCCCAGAAACATGTGGAACTGGTAGAGAGAATGTAGAGAGGTCAGAAGTATGAGCCATGTGGTCAGAGACAGCTGACTCGGGAGAATCAAAGGTGGAGGGCTCTGGAGATGAGAGTGAACAGGCCGCGGCATCCTGACAATGATACTGACGGCGCGCTGAACCAAGATAAAAAATAAGCATAGTTAGAATACAGTATGCAGGGTTGTGGTTCGGGGTAGATATCACCGTGTTGTCTTTCAATATCCTCAAGAACTCTTATTGCATCTGCGACAGTCCTGTCCGGAATGCGAGGGACCTGCTCAAGGGGCCCCAGTAAATTACACGTCATTTTCAATGTCTCAAGCGTATCTCCAAACAGCGAAGTCCAGAAAGCGGCGTCAATGATCTGAGGAAAAGTTTCGGACAGGAGAGTAACATCTTCTTGAAGCTGAACAAGACCACGGCAAATTCGAGAAAGCTCTGTAAACTTTTCCGTATTTTGTAGATAAAGGGAGAGAACGGACTTCATCGCGTACGCTGCACGACAATGGGTGGATATGGCACGAAGTAGGCAATCTTTTTCAAGTAAAGGCACGGAATTTCCCTCCTGTACGATAGGGTCAGTTAAAGGACGGACAGATTCAGACTGAACCGCGAACCAATTCCGACTCAGACAACTCAGAACGGCGCAATGTCCGCGGAAGATGGATAGGGTCTCACATCGATTGCATCTGCGCAGTGTAGAAGTTAATTTGGTTCGGGTAAATGTAGAGGAAACACGGCAGTTTCAATGTGGAGTAGCTGTTCTTCTGTCCTGCTCTTGCACGCGGGAAAGTGGTTCCAACCGGGTACTATGAGTCACGCGACTTCGTGAGGTCCGTACCTCGCAAACTTTGGAGTTGGTTTCCGGCTCAACCGCGCTCGCGCGCGACTGGCACCCCATACAAGCCAAATAGATGAAGAAGGCCACTTTTGGTATACCGAGTCTGGGTTAGTTAGGGTTAGTTAGGGTTAGTTAGGGTTAGTTAGGGTTAGTTAGGGTTAGTTAGGGTTAGTTAGGGTTAGTTAGGGTTAGTTAGGGTTAGTTAGGGTTAGTTAGGGTTAGTTAGGGTTAGTTAGGGTAGTT